>JAVKOQ010000179.1:0-109436 GCA_031835245.1 Balamuthia mandrillaris | reverse complement strand
GCAGATGCTCGCCCAAAGCAAAGTCACGAAGCAAGTCTTTGAGAATGGCAACGTGTTTAGGTACATCATAGAAGAGCACGTGAGGTACAAGCCCTGGGTGCGTTGGTTGACGCCTTCTCACGCATACATCACCTATACGCACAAAGCCTTCTCTGTCGTCTGTTACTTCTATCGTGTATTCCTTATGGCTCTCCTCTGTACATCTCAGTCAGAAACGAGAATGATTTGAAAAAAAGATAGGAAGAAAAAGAAAGAAGTACCGTCTTCGCCAAGTGGCAATGGCCGAATAGAGCATTGTTCAAGCATTTGTTCTATGGCTTGTCTTGTTTGTGTTGGCAAAAAGTAGGCCATGATCGTGCGCATAATATTTTGGTGTAATAAAGCTAGCATCTTCTTTGCTACTTGCGTAGGCTGTTCCTCTGCTGCTGTGCCCAATGGCTGGTTTGCCGAAGAAGAAAGCTTGCAGAGTCGAATGAGTTGACGAAGCGATAAACCTGTCGCAGGCAATCCAGGAAGCGAAGATCGGCGAAACATTTCATCGAACTCCAAAAGCTTGCGAACCAAATACTGTTGCTCTGTTCCAAAGAGTCGGAGTAGCAACTTTTCTTTCTCCTCTTTCAGAAAAGCTCCTGAATCTAAATAATGAAAATGGAAGAGAGATAATAATTCCGAAGTAATCCATCCTTGTTTGCTCGACTTTGTTGTGGTTGCTGTAATCGAATTACCGTGGGATGTGTTGTTGCTGTTATTTGCGATCGGAGCAAATGTTCCTGTAACGATAACGCGAAAAGAGGGATGAACTGGATACACTTTTCTTTTCTTCAACTCTTCTATGCATTCATCTTGAAGAGAGTGATCATTGTTGATGTCAGAAGGAGATTGCGTTTTTTGCTGTTGTCGTCGTCTCGCTTTGATGAGAAGCGAAAGCATACGATGATAGCGCTCTTGGCGCACCAGTTGAGTGCCGTCAAAGAGAGAAATCTCGCGATCGCTGATAAGGCGTTGAAGCATGGAAAGAGTAGTACGAGGCAATCGATGTACTCCATCCAATACTGCTAACTCACCTTTTGGTATTGAGCATAGGGTCAGAATCACGGAACGAACCAAAAGAAACACAACGAGCAAGACAAGCGAATGAAAGAAGGGAGAGGAGAGTACCATGAAGAGCAGCAAGAATAAGAGGAGAAGGTTGCCAACTAGTGTCTCCATTTTCATCCGTCACCCTTCTTTGAAGAAGATCACGAGAGGTCATATCCTTGAAACAATGAATCACCCGATAAAAAGGAGAAGCTTCTCGCAAACGACCTTTTTCAACTATTTCATTTGTAGAAGATGCAGCAGAATAGCCCAGTATAGAAGCAAACAACTTGATGAGCATCGATTTGCCTATGCCTTTATCTCCAACTAAGCAAAGATCTTTGCCTGTAACATGATCTTGCATCATTTCTTCTAATACTCGTCCATGGAAGAAAGTATCAACGTAGAGTGTTGATGAAAAAAGAGAAGATGAAGATGAAGAACACGATAAAGGTTTGAAGAAAGCACCGATAGGAGCAACTAGTGTGATAGAAGGAAGAGAAGTTGTCGTGAAAGTAAAAGTGGCTTGTGAAGAAGAACTCGTCGGAGTAACAATGATACTTTCTAAGTGGACTTCACAAGCGAAAAAGAATGGAGGTGGTCCTTGTTGTGGTTTGTCCTTCTTTTCTGCTTCAGTCTCTTCTTGGTTTTGTTCCTGCATTTGTTTTTCTTTTGAAGAGGAAAGAAGAAGACGATTCGAGGATGGTAAGGATACTGGAATCACTCCAAAGCGACGAAGAGCGAGTTCAATGCTTTCCCGTTCAGTATCATCACAAAGCAACGTGTAAGGAAAGAGACGATGAATCAACGACCATAATCCTAACGTAGAGGGATTTGGCGCGTTCCTTCTGTTGTCATTGTGGTCGTTTGTCCAAAGATACGGAAACTTGACTAACCCATTGACGCAAGACAGCATCATCGTATCGGAAAAGTACGGCATGTTTGGCATAAGGTCTGCATGCAGATCGAACAAATGAAACACGAAGGTTAAAAAAAACGAGAAAGCGGACAGAAATATGAGAAGAAGGCAGAAGAAGAACTATACCTCCAGCCTCCATAGCGCGCATAGCTTCAGATAAGCTCAAAAGATTGCGAAGCAAAAGTGGTGGAAGCTCTGGCGCGCATGCAGATAATGCTGCAAACTGAGTGCCAACCGTAAACGAGGAAACCTCTCTCGCCTGAAAACGGGAACGAAGAGGCGGATCTAAACTGTTTCCCGCAAAACGTGGAACCTTATTTTTTCTTTTGTTCAGTTGTTTTGCTGAGTAGAAGGGAGGAGAAAGATGAAGAAAAGGCATACAGGTAACCCAAGAGCGATCACACGGAAGTCGGGATGAACACGAACAAGACGCAAAGCAGCAAACTGCTCTGGAGAATGAGTTTGTTTGATATCGTCGTAACGTTTACTTGGTACAAGCATCCTTCCATCTTCTAAAGTCATTTCTCGATTCTTCAAATAAAGATTGTCAAAAACTAAGGAGGAGAAACGACGAAAGAGAAACGACGAAAGAGAAAGAGAAATAGAGAAAGAAGGAAAACAAAAAGTAAAGAAGCGAACCTCTAGCAGATTGTTAAGGACAGGAAGCACATTTCGCTCACACTTTTCCATGCCTTTCTTTCGTCATCCATGCACCCAATTGAGAGCACCAGATAAGCAACAAAACGTAAAAGAATTTCAAAGATAAATGAGAGACCTTCTAACACAAGGATACGGCCTTCAATGGCAGCAACAACGGGAGGTTGATTTATGTGGTGAACCGTCCCTGCGATGATTTCTTTTCGTTGTTTGAGATCGCTTTCGGTGGTATCCGGAGAGAGAGCCACATACTCTGCTTCTCTTCTTGTTACTTTGTTTTTGAACCAATGTGAACAGGAAGAAGCATGAAGGAAAGCAGGAGGAAGAAAGCAGAAAGAACGATAACACAACAGAAGGAAAGCACGAAAGCAAGAACGAAGAAAGAGGGAATGAATGTACATTCACAGTAGCGAAAGGCCAGCCATCGGCGAGAAGGTCCTGGTGGGCTATTACACACAACCAACAAAAAAATGAAACATTTTTTTCAACAATGGAAAACCGAAAGAAAAAGAAAAAAAAGAAAAAGAAAAAAGACCAAAAAAATAAAAAACAAAAACGAAAAAGAATTAAAGAAAAAGCAAAAATACCCAATGAGGAACATGTCTTGTTGCAGCTGGTCCTTTTGAAGCATCCACCGAAGATGGCCCAACACTTCTTGGGAGGTATCGTCCGCAATGGGCGAGCCGGCAGGGGCAACGCGCCAGGGCACCAGCTCCGGCTGCTTGGGCGGGGCCTTCAACGGCAGCGTCACATTGCCGATCGTCACCGTGGCGGCTCGTTCCAACAACCACCAACCCTCCTCCTCCTCCTCCTCCTCCTGTGCTTCCTCGTGGTGGCCAGAAGCGAAAGCGATGGACAAAAGTGCGGCGCGGCCTGGATGTTGAGGTTCGGGACAAAGGGAGTGAAGGATGGCGTCGGCGCGGCGTGCCGCCGCAACGTGTCTGCCCGGCGGAGCGGAGGAGGGTTGCGCAGCCCTCATCGCTTGATCTCTCTCTCTTGCTTGCCAGTAGTTCTTGTTGTCCTTTGATTGTGCACAAAAAAAGCAGCAATTGTTCAGGATTCTTAGTTAAAATCCCCGCGGAGGAATGACGTCACACCTTCCTTTAAAAAACGCATCCTTATTTTATGCCGACGTTTGTATTTTCATGTCGACAAAGTGTCCACAAATAAAAGGGAAGGGATGGCGATTTTGGCGGGAAATAGAAAAGAAAGGAAGATGAAAGAAAATCATTTTTTCTTTTTCTTTTTTGCGAAGCAAAATAAAATAAAAAAGAGTAGCAGCCAAGGACATTTGAAAGAGAGTCACAATCTCTCTAATCGATCACACTTTCACTTTTTTTTTTTAAAAAAAATAACTTTTGGTCAAAAACACATGATGGAAGAAGAGCCGGTACGGACGTACGCTCGGAGAAGGAACATCTCCCAACACTCTCGCAACCTTTCTCTCCTTTCTCCCACCTCTGCTTCCTCTTCTTCAGCTTCTGCTACCGCTGCCGCTTCTCCTTTTGTCACTTCTTCCGCCTCTACCTCATGGATGGCGTCGATGGCTGGTTGCGCTTCCTCCTCGTCGCTTCCATTGGGAGAAGAACCTTCTCCCTATTTCTCTTCTGCCACTACTTCAAGCAAAGAACGGGTCATCCACAACAACAACAACAACAAAAAGAGAAAACGGAGTGTCGCCATGCGAAGAAGCGTGAGCGCTCCTTCTGGGCTTGGTGGTGATACTCCTTCTCCCTCTTCTTCTCCCTCACCCACCACGACAACGAAGAGTAAACCGATTGGTCGCTCGGCAGATGTGAACGTCCCTCTCACCGCTGTTCGCAAGAGAAGGAAGCTCTTCGATTCTTCTTCTTCTTCTTCTTCTTCTTCATCGTATTCTTCTTCTTCTTCATCGTATTCTTCTTCTTCCACTCTTTCGAAAGTCATCACTTTGGAACTGAACAGCGAGGAAGAGAAAGACGACAAAGAGGAGGACGGGACGCCAGTGACCTCACAGACAAAGGAAGAAGTGGAGCTTGTTCCAACTTTAGCCAGTTGTAAAAATAAGGGTGAAAGAGAAAGCAAAAACGAGAAGAAGAATACGACAAAGAAAGCAACGCCAAAGAAGACGAACCCAAAAAAGCAGAGTGCAAAGTTGGTTAGTGGTGGTAGACGGGGAAGCGGGCGAGGAAGTAAAGACGAAGAACACGAAGATAGCTTAAAGTCGAGCTTCGAACTAGAACAATCTGGAGAGCAAGCTTCTATTTTGGTTTGTTTGGCCTCTCCCATATTACTTTGTGTGATTGTGCTGCTGTGCTTCGTCTTTCTAACTTCAGCCTTGTATGTTCTCTCTCTCTCTCTCTCTCTCTCTCTGTTGCTCTCGCACCAAAGGATGAATTGGAGTATTTGCTGGATGGAGTAAGCGCTCACCAACCTCTTGCTGTCCGTCGAGGCAGGTACACATCCTCTCTCTCTCTCTCTCTCTCTCTCTCTCTCTCGCTTTTTACACGAACGAAAAGACAGCATTGAGACTTATGTTGTGAAAAAGCACATTCGAACTTGCCAAGTTGTGCATGAATCCCGAAGCAGGACATCTATTACGAGCACATGGCCTCTTTCCCAATATATTTGCTTTGCTGGAAGATAACATTTTGCTCGATGACGTACTCTCGCTCTCGCTCTTTTCGCTTTTCAAATAACAGATTGATTGAATTATTATTATTATTATTATTTTTTTTTTTGGCACAACAGGGTTTGGCCATTGCATCAGCGGCGATTATTTATTTCGTTTTTAAAGACTCACTCAACTCAAACTACATCACCGAAAAGTGCATTCTATCCCTCTTGAATCTTCTTTCTTCTTATGCTGCTGCTTCTTCAACTCCTTCTCCTTCTCGCCAACGGCAAAAGAACATAAAAGGAGCTCCTACTCTCCAGCGCAGAAGAAGTTTTGGACACATCGTAGAGGACGTTGTGCTCAAAATCCAAAACTTATTCATCGGAGAACGTTTCACCAAACCGCTTTCTCATCATTCCAAAGTTTGTCATCTCTCTCTCTCTCTCTCTCTCTCTCTCTCTCTCTCCTCTCATTCTCTTCTTTATATTTTATATGTAGTGGACTAATCCACAGAACAATTGGAAAGATAACGCCATCATTTTTAGCTTTGGAGGCATTGATCAGATTGTCTCGCACTGGATGTAAGGCCTTTGAGGAGGCCATTCGACTTTACAATGGGTTGGATCAATTGGCGAAACTCATTGATCAAACGTTACCTCTTATACCCGCTCTGTCTTTGGACGAAGGCCGCACAAATTCAGATATGGTAAATTATTCTTCATTCTTCATTCTTCATTCTTCATTCTTTTCTTTCTTCTCAACAACTACAAACGAAAGGAAAAAGAGATGTCGAGACAATCTCAGCATTTGCATCGGTTAGAGAGCTATTTGCAACTATTGGAGAACGTGACAAACAGCAGCACCGCCTCTAAGAACCAGCAACACCTGATTTCGACCACTCCTGCCATGATTCCTTCCCTTCTTCGCACTCTTTCTCTTTGCGAAGGTTTCTTTTCTTTTTTCATCTGATTTATTTTCTTTTTATTTTTGCAATACTGAATTGTAAAATTGAACCACAATAGGAGCCATCAAGAAAAGAATCTCTGCCGGAGCATCTCCGAACGACATCGGTATGTTTAGCGGTTCTCTCTTGTGTTTTTCTTTTTATCTCATTTGTTTGCTCTGGTTCAATGCAAAAAGTGTCATGTTTGGCAGCTGCCATCAAAGTGCTTATAAATCTTTCCAATGAGAACGAAGCGGGGTGCGAAGCCATCGTGGTACGTTTAAAATCACTTTTTGTATCACGTTGTATTACTTAGTGTTTTATTTTATTTTTTAAACATAAATAGAGAAACAGAGGAATGGAGACTATAAGCTCCTTGCTGAGTTTGGAGGTGTTGAAGCTGCCCTGCGAGCGGTTCGATGTGATATTGCTGACCGTCTGCCTCCTCATCAACATTGTAGAAAAAAACCAACAATACAAAGCTGCATTTCGTGATATTGGTATCTTCCTTCCTCTTTCCCTTTCTTCTCTGTTTTTTTGTTCTAACAGAAGTATAAAATCTTTATCCAGAAATAACATCCGAAACTGAGAAAATAGAAACGATTCCTTTCTTAGTGAACCTTTACATCCAACGAAGAAAGAAAAAGGAAAAAAACTGTGACATCGTTAACGACGACGATGACCAACCTGTAAGTATTATTTGCTTCTTTTTTTCCTTCTTTGTCGTTCTTTCTTTCTTGCTTTCTTTCTTTCTTAACATTACCCTCTTCCTTTCCTTTTTCTTATTGGTTTCTTACGCCATCACACCACACAAAACAAAAAAAAGTTAAAGAAAGTGGAGAACAGAGTGATGGCATCCTACGTCGCGCTTTTATTGGGCTGTTTGGCTCGCGGGGACGACATCAACAAAGACCTGCTCCTCTGCCACCTTCCGTCCGGCTCCTTCGATGAGCTCTCCGCTTTTCTTCGCAAGTTTTTGGCGTTTCAATCGGAGAGTGGCGTCCTCTCCAAAGATGTTCTTCTCTCCGTGGCCGAAATCGTGCAAGAGTTCACCAAGTACCAACAAAAAGAAGAACAAAGAGAAACGAAGAAAACGGTGGAAGAAGAAGAGAAGATGCACAATTATCAGCGACATGCTGCCTATGCTTGTGCTCCTGCGATGGATGTGTTTGCTTGGCAAGAAGAAGAATGAATAATAAAGAAAACTGTATAAATATAACTAAGATAAACTCAAATCCTTTTTGCTATAATGGTGTTATAGTTCCTTTTAATCTTCCTCCTCCTCCTCGTCGTCGTCGCTGCTATAACGATCCCTTGTGGATGTGTTTAAAGAGGATGATGAGGAAGAAGCGCCATTCTCACCGATGGATAAAGAAGTGAGGGCAATGTCTTCTTGGCCGTAGGTTTGGTAGGCGGGCTTGGAGTGGAGCAATCGATAGAAGAAGAAAGCCACCAAGGCGATGACGCCGCCCAAAGAGATGATAGCCCAGGCCGTTGCCGCCAGGATCGCTCCTGCTGAGGGCTTCTTGTATTCTTGATACTCATCTTCACCTATTTCAAACAAGAGAATGCAATAGCGTAAGAGAGGGAACGAGAGAGGGAGCAAGAGGGAGCGAGAGAAAAAATGTCTAGAAAGAAGAGAAGCAATGAAAGAGAAATAGAGAGAGAGAGAGAGAGAGAGAGAGAGAGCAAAAACGAGAAATAAAAAAACCTTCGAGTAAGAATTCGCCGGCAAGATCTATTCTGCTCTCCAAAAGCTCTATTTGGGCTGCAGCTTCTTGCCAGTTGAACTCGCGGATGGCTTGCAACAAGCCTGGGAACGTCTCCGGGGCGTATCCTTCATATATGCCCGGCGCTTGCACCACATGTTTATACCTGCATTTATTTTACATTAATATTAATATTAGCTTTCGTTAAACCACAAATGAAAGGAGATAAAAGAGATAAGAAAAGAGAGGGATGAAAAGAATTGAGGAGAGAAGATACCAAGGCCTTCGGTAAAGCCCCTTTGGAGCAAGAAATTGTCTCTCCGCCATTCTGACCCTGAAGTTATATACGGTGATGTCCTTTTGCAACTCTTCTGACAAGTCTGCCATGGTGGCATTATGCCGCCTCTGCTCGGTCCAGTCAGGAGTCTCAGCCACGAGCCGCTCATGCAACGTCCCCTTCTGCTTCTCCATCAATCTTGCTATGGCATAAAAGTCGGCCACGGCGTCGCGCAGGTTTTGCAGGGTAGGAACGTCATGGGTGGAGTTCGTGCTGACGAGAAGAGCCTCCACCTCGTCTGCGTAATGCTGCATGGCCTGAGCATAGTCCACAAAGTCGAGGGGAAGGATCAACGGTTGGGCCAAACGCAGAGCCAGCAATCCCCAGATTTGAGCGGCAGCCCTGAAGTGGGAGAAGGTGGGATCTCCAAAGCGGCTAACCCATGTGAAGCTGTCATAGATTGAGTGGTAGACGCCATAGTGGCCCGAGAATGAAAAGTCAGAACAAGGAATGCCCAGATGGTGCAAGAAGACGGTGTAATCTGCGTTAAACATAATGTAGGACTGGCGGTAAGCAACAGGAGAAGAAGGACGAAGGAAAGAAGGAATAAAGAAGAAATGAACGAAGGAAGTACCAGAGCCGGAACCAAGAACAGCGACTTTGGAGTCCCAAGTAATACTTCCATTGTTAGTGGCTGGATTTGGAATGTCCTTCACCACAGTTCGTATGACGGGCACCAACGAGGGTGTTGCTGCCACGTGCAACGTAGCTCCACTTATCGCTGTCAGAGAGAAAAAAGAGTCAAAAATGTGAAAGGCACAAACAAACAAACAAACAAACAAACAAACAAACAAACAAACAAACAAACAAACAAACAAACAAACAAACAAACAAACAAACAAACAAACAAACAAACAAACAAACAAACAAACAAACAACCAAACAAACACTAATCACCAGTGTCCATGTTCAAGTAAGCGACAGCCTTTCTAGAGAGTTCTTTGGCAAACTTTTCGCCGTACCATGTCGAACCAACCAAACCGTACTCTTCGGCATCCCATGAACAAAGCAAGATGGTTCGTGCTGGACGCCATCCTCTCTTCAACAGCTCTCCCAATCCTTTGGCCACTTCCAACATTGCTGCTGACCCCGATGATGGGTCCACTGTTCATTTTTAATGGTTAATAAAAGGAGGATAGAGAGAGAGAGAGAAAGAGAGAGACCGCACCAGCACCAAAGACCCAAGCATCACGGTGATTTCCAATAATTACCCACTCATCAGGATGAGAAGAGCCTTTAATCCTCCCAAAGACATTCCAAATCTTCGCCTGGTCCTCATGGCGCATTTTCAGCTTCAGGTGAACACGAGCCGGACCCGGACCAAAAGTGTAGTTCACTCCAGGGATAGCTCCGTGCCAGCTTGCAGGAAAATACTCATTATCATCATCACTCGATGCGGAAGATGATAAAGATGACGATGATGATGTTGAATTCGAAGAAGAGGACGAAGAAGAGGACGAAGAAGAGGACGAAGAAGAAGAGGAGGAAGAAGAAGAGTTGGCACGTTCTTCGACGTCGTCTGCTGCGAGAGCGTTCAATAGAGGAGCAGCATCTTCAGCGGAGATGGGCTGAACGGGAATGTAAGGGATGGTTTGATTGAAGGGAGTGTCCTCATTGAGACACATCTTCTTCACTCGCTGCTGATTGGGGTCTCCTGGGCAGATGGGAAGGAACTGGACAGAGCCACGCTGAACGCCGGATGATGGTCGCCATGGCCCTTCTGGATAGACTTGTCCTTTGTGCGCTCTGTTTGTTGTGAACAGCCAAAGACAAAGTAAATAAAGCAAAACGAAGAGTGAAAACTAGAAGAAAAGGTTCTAACCCATCATCAGCAGGGTCAGAGTATATAAGGACACCTTTAGCTCCAGCCTGTTGTGCCAACATCACCTTAACACCTTAAAGACGTGAATTAGGAAAACAAAGTAGCACAATAATATAGAATATGATTAGATGAGAGAGAGAAGAGAGAAAAGAAGGATGAGAGTACCTCGATAGACATGTCCATAGCGAACAAGGACTATTCGATCTTTGACCTCAATACCACGTTCTTTAAGCAACGCAAAGTCTTGTTCTCTTCCGTAATTGGCGTACACCTTTGCATTGGTTAGAGGCAAGCTAGAACAACAAGGAAAAGAACTAGAAGCACAAGCACAAGCACAAGCACAAGCACAAGCACAAGCACAAGCACAAGCACAAGCACAAGCACAAGCACAAGCACAAGCACAAGCACAAGCACAAGCACAAGCACAAGCACAAGCACAAGCACAAGCACAAGCACAAGCACAAGCACAAGCACAAGCACAAGCACAAGCACAAGCACAAGCACAAGCACAAGCACAAGAAGAGCAACAAGAAGCAGAGTTTACCAGTTCGCCTTCAACGTCGCCTGAAGGTGAGTATGCATTGAAGGTAGGAACAATATCCGGATGAGAAGAACTCGGGTCCGCCTCCACCTCTTGCTCTTCCAACTTTGCTGTGTACCTGTTAAAGCCATTGTGAGGAAAAAAAAGTTGACAAACAAAACCTTTCTGTGAAAGAAGAGAAGCAGAGAAGAGACAAGGAGAGGGAGAGAGTAGGGAAGAGCAGAGAAGAAGTGAGTGAAGAAAGAGAACAAACTTTTTATCCGCGGGGGCCACCAGTTTAAGCATCCGTTCCTCCGGATAGTTCAGCTCTGCAGTAAACTCTACAATTTCCACCTGTTCCAATCCATAACTGATCAACTTTTGTTTTCAACAAAAATAAATAGAGTAGAATAATGTCAGAGCGGATGGGATGAAAAACTTCAACGAATAACCTTCTCTTTGGTATAAACAGCAGTGGAGTAGTCGTGTATGGTGCCAGCCATGTGCGGCGCCGCTGTGTAGGCCGCAAGGTGGTCCTTGGCGCTCTCCGCGGTGGGCACCGAGAGGTAGAGGCTCTCCCACGGCAACGTAGTGGCCGTGGTGGTGGCCACCAACAGCACCGCCAGCAACAACAGCAACCAACGCAGCGAGCGCAGGCGGCAACAACAAAAGGAGAAGGAGGAGGAGGAGGAGGAGGAGGCGTGTCTCTGCCGTGTGTACATCCTTCAGGCGGTGGTTGATGTGTTCCTTTATGCTATTTCTTCCTTTTGTCCTTCCTTTGTTGTTTTGTGTCGACACCCCTGCTGGAAATGACCACGATCGGAGCTATTTTTGAATACATGTTGACCAGTGGATATTCTGACGTGCACAAGAGGATCTCATCATGACCAGTTTTGCATCACACCATTGTGAGGTTGACCACCAATGCTTGTCATTTGTTGAACAAAATGTACACATATCGCCCATTTTTATTTTCTTTAAAATGAAAAATATAAAAACAATTTTTTTATTTTGTTTTGGGAAGGGTGGATAAGACCTAGCCCATGACCATTGGCGGTTCCTCGGCTGCCTCAAGGAGCTCCTCCGATAGGATGGCCGGCGGTTCCTCCAGCTCGTAATCCATCTCCTCCACTTCCAGCTCTCCATAGTCTTTCCCATCCAACAATCTTCTCCTCATCTTGTTTTTCTTTCTCTTGGAGGAAGACAAGTAAGCAGAGGAGGAGGCGGAGGAGGAGGAATGAAGGTTGAAGAGGTTGCTGCGGTCGGAGAAGAGGTCCAAGAGGAAAGTCGCCAGGCTGAGCAGGAAGCCGAAGCACGCCATGCCCGCCAAGAAGAGGAACGGATAGGTGTAGGAGCCGTAATGCTCGTGAAAGAGGCCGATGAGAACTGGCACCACGATGAAGCAGAGGCTTTGGGTGACGGTGAGAATGCCGAAAGCGGTGCCGGTCATCTCGGGCGGCGTCACCAATGGAATAGATGGCCATACCCCGCATGGCATCTTTTAATTATGCCAAATGATTCGTTAAGCAAACAGTAGAGAGAGAGAGAGAGAGAGGAGAGAGAGGGGGGGAGGGAGGGAGGGAGAGGGAGAGAGAGAGAGAGAGAGAGAGAGAGAGACTTAAAATAACGCAAAAACATACCAAAGTGAAACTAAGACTAATGACGAGCAGAGGAAAAACGGGATTGGAGGCTCCCAAAGCAAACATGAGGAGACCGGCCATCAACAGGAGAGCACCCACCAAAAGTACTAAAGTATACACCACAAACTTTTGCAAGAGAAAACCCAGAAGAGGAGAGAGAACGAGAGGCACAGCAAAGACGATGCTGGTCAAGTGACCCGCCTCATTCAAGGAGTAATCGTATTCACTGTGAATAAAATCTTAACAACGAAAGATTAGCATTTCTCCTCTTTTCCGTCCTGCTCATGTTCATCTCTCTCTCTCTCTCTCTCTCTCTCTCTCTCTCTCTTTGTTCTCTCTTGTTTTGCAAACCTGTTGTGAAAGCGACCACCGGCCAAACTTGAGAGTAAGAGAAGAAGCTGACTAGGCATAGCAACCAAAAGATGCGCGGAAACTTGGCCACCCGAGCCAGAGAAAAGTCAGCTGCCTCCGCGTCGTCATCCAGTCCTAACACTGGTGCTGCTTTGTAGTCCATTATATTGTACAACAGGTTGAACAGCACTCCAAGAAGGAGAGTGAAGCTGCCGAGCATGAAGGTGCCACGAAGGCTCCACAGTGCCACCAACGGCAGAATGTTGAGGCCCAGCACCTCACCAAACTCACCTATCGCAGTAAGGAAGCTGTAGGCCACCGGCAAGGAGGGTGATACTGTTCGTCCACGTCCCTCCGAGAACCACCGCGCTATAATAGTGTCCGATATAACCTTTTTTTTTTTTCACAAACAGAGAATGAGGAAAGGCGAAAAGAGAGAATGTATAAGAAATGAGAAAGTAAATGCCAATAGAAGTAGGAAAAAGGAAAGAAAAGAGAAGCATACATAAGAAGGATCAAGCCCAAGACCATAAATAGCTCTTCCCAATACCATCACCCAAAAGTTTGGCGCTACTGCAAAGATGACACTCCCCAAAAAAGTGAGAAAGTTACACACCAAGCTGGTAGTTCGGGTGCCATACTTGGCCACCATCACACCAGCCACTGGGGAGAGCAACAGAGAAGGCCATCCCGCCACTCCCCATAGAACTCCTATTTGCGTTGTTGAGATGCCAAACTCTTTTTCTGGGAGAAATGAAATGTATGAAAGAGTGAGAATAGCAACAGTTAAAACCGGTGTGAAATAAATGGAGCAACTTTAGCAAGAAATGGCCAGAACAGGGCAATAAAACTACGTACTTAAGAGTGGCACTGTAGCTCCTATTGTTCAAATGCATGTGAGTAAAGACGGAAGAGGAGAGAACAAGGACAGAAGAAGATAAAGAGAGGAGCAGAACAAACCGATGCCTTGATCGGCAAAGTAAGAAGCAAAGATGGGTTGGCATGCAAAAATGAGAACCAGCCAACGATAGAGCGGCCGGGCAGGATGCATGGTGGAGCCGGGCCTTGGTGTCCAACGGTTGTTCGTTGGTCCGTTCTTTCTTTTTCTTGTCCCTCCAAAGTCAGAGCTCATGTTGTTGTTGTCGTCATTGTTGTTGTCTGTATTCTCATTGCGAGAGGAAGATAGCGACGAGGAAGAGGAGGAGGAGGAAGAGGAGGAGGAAGAGGAAGGCGCAGAGGAAGAAGAGGAAGGAGAAGCAAGGGAAGTGGATAAAGCAGAGGCAGATGTGACGGGCCGGTGCATCTTTGGCTCCACTAATGGAGAGGCCTTGGCCTTGACTGGTGGTTGCGGCTGCCTCTCCTTCTTTTTGTTATACACCGGAGAAAAAACATTTAGAACGAGAATCGAACAGAACAGAACAGAACAGAACAGAACAGAACAGAACAGAACAGAATAGAAAAGAGAGCAAGAGAACAAAGGAGAGACACACGAGAGAGAAAGAGAGAGCGAAGAGGAGAGAACGAGAGAGAGAGAGAGAGAGAGAGAGAGAGAGAGAGAGAGACGGTGAGGCTGCAAACAAAAAGAGAAGGGGAGAAGGGAAGAAGAAAAAGCTTTGGCGGAGCGATGACAAAAGCGTTAAGTTTACCTCCGACGAAAGGTCAACAAGGCGCGGTCCTCTTGGCGGACTTACCAAGGCCTTGGGCCCTCCCCCGCCCCCTCCGCTCGTCGAAGCAGGAGCAGCTGAGGTATTTGATGAAGAAGAACCAGGCGGAGGGGGCGAGGTGGAGGTTCGATAGCCGTTGGGACCGTTGTTGAAGGACTTTCTTCTTTGGGAGAGCGTTGTTGTTGTCTGTGCCTCGCCTCCGTGCGAGTGGCTGCCCTCATGGAACAGCGGCCGCAAGGCCTCCTCCTCAAAGACGACAACGGAGTTCTTGTTGGTTTTGTTGGTGTGCTTGCGGTGATGGTCGCTGGTGATGCTGCTGCTGGAGCGCTTCCTTCCTCCTCCTGCTCCTACGTCGGCCAGCCGTGCCAAAGCGGGAGGGGAGGGAGGTGAAGCGACCGGTGAGGAGGAGGAGGAGGAGGAGAGCGGGGGTGGGGAGCTCGTCATCCTAGAGGGGGGATTTTTTCTTCCAACGTGGTTGTTGCTGCTGCTATGTTGTTGTTGTTGTTGATGATGATCTTGGGTGCTGTTGTTATGATGGGGGTTGCTCAGGCTTTGTACTCCAGCGGGTGGGTGGTGGGTGTTCATTACCACATGTAACGGACGAAAAGGAGAGCGAGAGAGCAGGAGGCCTTTGTTTGTCTTTGTTGTCTTCCTTTCTTGTGTTGAGGATTTAGCAACAGCGTAATGGTTGGAGGCTGACCAAGTCCAGGTTTGGAGGGGTGCAAAAAGTATCGATCTGGATGGACAAAAAGGAGGGAGGCCAAGGTACACATCATGGAAATGAAACCTATTTTACGTCGACAAAATGGAAATCCTTTGCTTCTAACAATAATAAAATAGAGAATGAAGCAAGAAGATGTTCGGTCGTGTGGTTCCTCCCTTCGTGTCGTGGTGCTGGGAAGCGCTCAGGTACCTGCTGCTCATGTTATGCTTTTTGTTGTTTAAAAAAAAATATTCATCCATTCAAAAAAAAATAAAAAGGATGGAGGACTTCCGCAAATGGGCTCGCAACACAAGAGGGACGTCGAGGCAAGGCTTTGCCCGGAGAGAGTGAGGCTAGGCCCTTCCATTTGTGTGTTGGATAGCCGTGTGGGCAAGACCTTGCTCATCGATGTCTCTCCCGATATCAAACAGCAAACCGACCGTCTCTTCTCTTCTCTGTCTTCTTCTTCTGCTGCTGCTTCTTCTGAGAGGAGAAGCAAGAGGAATCCTTATGACGCCGTGGTGCTGACGCATGCCCATATGGGGCACTATGCCGGCCTCGTTCACTTTGGCAGGGAGGCTGCGGCCTCGCAGGAGCTGCCTGTCTACGCCACTCCCTCCATGTGCACGTTCTTGGAGAGAAACGCTCCATGGGAGCTGCTTGTAAGGTTTCTGCCTCTTTCTTCCGTCTCTTCTCTTCCTACTTCTCTTGTCTATCATGTCTCTTATGTCTATCTATTCTTACCTCTGTGTGTCTCACTCTCTAAGTTGCTTCAAACAGACTGAAAAACATTCAACTCCATCCTATTCGACCTATTCCTGATAATGAAGAAGGTGGGTTGTCTTTCTCTTCTGTGCTTCTCTCATTCCCATTTCGTTCTCACTCTTGTTCGTCACTAGCCGTTGAACCTACTGAATATGAGTTTAGCCCATGGGAAGGTCTTCGTGTAAAGCTCTATCAAGTGCCACACCGAGGCGAGTACACCGACACGGTTGGCGTGTCCATCAATGACACCCTCCTTTACATTCCAGACATTGATTCATGGTCTCAATGGAAACGTTTTCATGAGGTTCCATCTTCTTTCTTCTTTCTTTCAGTTTGTTTTCGTTCCTGTTCTTTGTTTTTCTCAAATTTCTCACTTCTCTCTCTCTGTCTCTCTCTCTGTCTCTCTCTCTCGTTGGCCACTATACAGGCCATTACCGCTCATAGCACCTGTATGGTCGATGCAACTTTCTTCAGCGAGACAGAATTGGATGGAAGGGATATGAAAGAAGTGCCACACCCTCTCGTCACCTCCTCCATCGAACAGTTTGAGCCCTTCCTGCTGGCAGAGCACCGGGAGAAGAGGATCCTGCTCACTCACCTCAATCACACCAACCCACTATGCGACGAGGAGAGCGCAGAAGCCAAGCACGTGCGAGAGAAAGGGTTTCTTATTGCTCAGGATATGATGTGGCTCAACCTCTAAAAAAAAAAGCAAAAAGACGGAACAAAAGACAGTCTTCTGCGATAAATAATATCAACGAGGGGGAAAAATAATGGTTTGACTTCCAAATGTATCGTCAGAGCAAACGTACGCTGGTTTCCCGCTCGATACCTCACACACACGCACGAGGCACAATGGCCAAAAGCCAGGAAAATGATAGCAATTTTTGCTTTTGTTTTCGTTGATTTTCGGTTTAATATCAGTAGCCATGGCAACCGCCAATAGGAAATATCCCGATGCCCTAATTTACAATCCATCATTTCTGCGATATTTCCATTTCGTAATTTTATTATTTTATTGAAAACCCATATTTAGGCTTTAATGCCCTTTTATGGACAATTTTTTAAATTCTGACAATTTAAATTTTTCAAAAAATAGTATCGCGTTATTACGATCGTAATAAAACTATCCCAAAAAAAAAAACATCATTTCCTGCAAAAACTCACAAACCACACACACAGCACTAAGCAACCACAACACCAACCGAAAAACAATGCACAACACCACCAAGCGCGCGACAAAGCGTCGGACGAGCGGGGCTTCTCTTCCTTTGGAGGAGGACGCCCCAGCCACGGTGAACAAGGACCACCGCCACCCCAACATGTTTGCCGCCCTGCAGGAGCTCTCCTCCAAGGCCTCGCTCAACTTCTTGAGCGCGCCCACCAGCCCGCCCGGAGCTGGCTCCTCCCACAAACGACGGCGAACGGGCTCCGCCAGGGAGGAGAGCCCTTCCTCCCTACCACCCCGAAAGAGGCACCACGCTCCGAGCGCCTCCTCGCCTCAGAACACGAAAAACTCCACCACAAGGTACCCCCCTTTTTTTTTCTTCTTTCTTTCTTTCCCCCATTTCCCTTTATTGTTTTGTTTTTTTTTAAAAGAAAAAAAAAACAAAGCGTATGGTTTTATTTTATCCTCCCTCTCTCTCTTTCCCTCTGTTCTCCTTTTACGTTTTTTTTTTTGCACTCTCTCTCTCCATTCTTTTCTTTTTCTCCACTCCTTTCTCCCTCGCTGCACTATCCACTTTTTTCTCTCCCTCCTTTTTATTTTTCCCTCCATTTTTTTTTTTGGGGCGGCATCATCGGAAGTTTAAGCCTCGGAATTTCTTCCCAAAAAAAAGCACTGAAAATTCCGAGGCTAAATTGCCTCGGAGGGCGGTGGTTCAAATCTCGTTACACTCTTTGTTTTTTTTTTTGCTTTAAAAAAGCCCCTTCACTTACCTATTGTTTGTTTTTTACAATGTAGGAGCAAGAGAGAGGTGATGGAGATAGCAGAGTTCCTTGCGGCTCTGCAAACACCCTCATCTCCGGTTAGAACTCCGCCGGGCACTCCTTCCTTGACCACCGCTGAAGAACGGCATGGGCTTGAAGATGAAGAAAGTCCCGTGCCATCCACGCCATCACCCTCATTTTCACCTTCTGCTTCTTCATCACAAGATGAAGGCGAAGAAGAGGAAGAAAAACAGCAGCAGCAGCAAGAAATCAGCAAAGTAGACACATCCTCGTTGGAGGGAAGCGGGGCATTGCCATTCCCACTTCCATTCACCCCTTCCTCTGCAACTACCATCATCCCTGCTTCACCTCTTCTTCCTCCTTCCGCTCCCGCAACATCTACTTCCAAACACCCGCGTCTCAAACCACGACCAAGTTTGCAACAACAAACATCGAAGGAACAGTCTTCGCCTGCTTCTCCTTCTTCCCCGTCATCGTCTTCTGCTTCTTCTTTGGCAAAGAAGAAGAGAATGAGGACAACTCCGGCACAACTAGAGGTCTTGGACAAAGTCTTCGAGAAGGAGCAAATGCCAAACTATCAGCTGAGAGTAAAGATAGGGGAACAGTTAGGCATGACGCCTCGTCGCGTTCAGATATGGTTTCAAAACAAACGAGCCAAGCTGAAGAAACAGCAACAAATGGTGGTACCTGCTTCTCCTGTTTCGTCTCCTCCTTCGGCTGCTTCCTCCTCTTCTATGGCTGCTGCAATAGCGCCACGACCTTTGCTCTCTCCTACTGCTCTTTTGAATACACCAACGACAACGATGCACAGCAACGCTCATGCTCACCACAAGCACCACCAACTTCTTCAGCACCATCTCTCTGCCTTGTTGCCAACATTCTCAGTGTCTCGTTCAGCTGCTGGTACAGTCATGTCTTCTGCTTCTCCTCTATCACAAGTATTGCCACCTTCTCTCTTTCTTCCAGGAGGAGGAAGAGCTCCATCTTCTTCTTCTGCTTCTTCTACATCTTCTTCATCCCCTCTATCGTCTCCTTCATCATCGTCCATGCCTCTTTCTGCCCTCGTTTTGCCTTCCCCCTTTGCTCACGTAGCTGCATCGGCAGCCACAACGAGCAGCTCTACGGCCTCATCGCCAGCAGCCAACAGCAAATCAGAAAAACCACAAACGAACATGGCGAGCTCCACGCTCCCGTCTTTGCTCACAACGTTGTCTGCCACAACGCAGCCCGCAGGCGGGCCACCCAGACTCCCACCCCTTCGCTCTTTGCACAAAACCAACTTAAAATAAAATAAAACTAATATTCGCATTTTTTTTTTTGCTTTCTTCAAAAAAAAATGGGTCCGAATCCGGGAGTCGAACGCATGTCCCCCTGCCCGCACGTGGTTATTTGTTCGTGTCGACGCATAAATTTGAATCGATGAAAAAATGTCGACCACTTTGATGAATGATGGCCCACAAAAGGAAATTTGTAAATGATTGCATTATATTATTTTGCTTAACGATTTCTTGTTGTTGGAAATAAAAGACTCTTTGTGTTTTCGTCTTGCTCGACAACGAAAAAAACAAAAAGCATTCCGAAGAGTACACAACAACAACAAGGAGTATCCGGCCATCGCTTTGTTTTTTTTTTGTTTGGTTCTCTCCTCTTTTTTTTTGTAACATTACCAAAAAAAAATGGGAGACGAAATACGTGTGGCGTTGTTCGACTTTATGGGCGACCTGATGGGCGGACAGCTCTCCTTTCAAGAAGGCGACTTCATCAAGCAACTCGACGATCCCAATGTATGTCTGACCTCTCTCTCTCACTGGTTTTTTGTTGGGAAGCTTTTTTTAAAAAAACAAACACTCTATTTTAAACCTATGGATGGATTATTTGCTCGGTTTCTTCTCCTTCTTTTTCTATAAAAAAGGCTCCACAAGGATGGGCTATGGGAGAAATAGACGACTTTAGCGGATACTTCCCTCTGAACTTTACTGTCTCTTGGGACTTCGACAAACACGGGTATTATTTCTTTCTTTTCTTAAATTTCGTCTTCTCTCTGTTCTCTTCTCTCTCTTTATTCTCTTTTCTCGTTTCTTCTTGTTCTTGTTCTCTTCTTCTTCTTCTCGTGCTTCTTCTTCTTTCTTCTTCTAACAGTTTCTCTCCTTTAAAATACATAGAACGGAGCCACAATATAAGCCAGAAGGACATAAAACAGCTCCAAACGTCTCTCCTCCTCCTTTCTCTCACTCGCAGCAACTAGACTTTACCGCTTCCTTTGGAGGAAACTTTGGGGGAGGAGGCGGGGGAGGGCGAGGCTCCTCAGCTCTCGACAGTCTTTCCAACCTCATCGACTCCATTCTTCCTCCTCCCGGAGAGGACCTCGGCTTACCCCCTGCGCCACCTCCCGCTGCTGCTCCACAAAATGGAGCACAAGAGGAAGAGGAAGAGCTGACTCCTCTTGACAGGTTCAAAATCCCGGCAGCGAAGCCGGAGCTCATCAAGAAGATCGATAAACCTCCTCCAGCTCCCAAAGAACCGGTCAAACAGCCGGAGCCAGAGTCGGAGGCTCCCAAAGGACCTTCCATGCAGGAGCTCAACGAAATGAAGCGGCAGGCAAGAGAGCAGCGACAAATGGAGATGAAGAAGGCCAAAGAGGAGGAAGAGCGAAGATTGAAGGAAGAGAAGGAGAGGAAGAAGGCCGAGAAGAAGAAAGCGAATGCGGATGCAGCCTCTGCAGCGGAGACAGCTTCCACAACAACTTCAGGGCCTTATTCTTCCATTTCTTCTTCTTCTGCTGTGCCTACTTTTGGCTATGCCAACAACAACCTTCCGAAAGACCCTGCAGCTTTGAAGCGTGTTTCCGTCGTGCAACTTCCAGGAATGGCTCCTCTCCCGGACATGAAGCAATTGAGTCCTTTGGAGGTGACCCCGCTGCAAATTCGCTCCACTTTCCGTGACCAAGTTGCTCAACAACAGCAACAACAACCACAAGAAGAACAACCACAAGAAGACGAAGAAGCAGAAGAAGAGGCACCTGTTATTCATCCCACGGCGATACCAATGCCACAACCGATGGCAGTTCCTGCTCCTACTCCTATCGCATTCCACCCTCAACCAACCCCATCTGCTGATCCTTCTGCTTACAACAACGAACCTCGCCTGCCCCCAAAGAGAACCGCACCACCCCCGTTGCCTTCTCGTGGAAACAAGCCCACTTCTGGCCCTTCTGAAGATGAATCTCAACAACCACAACAACCACAACCACAACCACCGTTTGGTGCTACTTCACTGCAACGACCAGTTCCACCTCATCAACAACCGGGAAATAGACCGGTGCCTCCTCAAGGGAGACCAATCCCTCCCTCTCCGATGGCTCGTCCATCGCCGCCGATGAATGGAGGTGTTGCTTTTGGTGGTGCTGCCACACCGCCTCCACGACCGGTTCCTCATCAGGGACCTGGAGCTGCTGGGGATGGGAGACCACCGATGCTTCCTCGTCCATCTTCTAACAGACAATCCGGACAAGTTGGAACGCTTCCTTCGGTACTCTCCCTTTCTGCTTTTCAGCCGTTCAGCCTGCTAATAGCTCTTATCTATTAGCCGCGAAGAGAAACCACCGGCGAACAATCTTCATTCCGACAACAACAGCAACAAGCTGCACCGCAACAACAACCTCAACCGCAAGGAGCAGGACCTGCATTCAACAGACGTGGCTCTGCTCCAAATCTTAACGTTCGCATTCAACCCAAGAGTGCTCAGTTCGCTCCTCCTTCTCCTGCTGCTGCTCCAGCAGCAGGTACTAATGGAGTTGCTCAACAACAACACTCCCACCAACAAGAAGAGCCGAGAGCACCTGCTCAACCTCCAAGACCAAGAGGAGAGAGCGTAATGGTAACGGTGTTGGAGCAAGTCACCTGTTTACATAATTTTGCAGGAGATGCCACCAAGAACATCCTCGCCTTCAATGCGGGCGATGTTATCACTGTCAAAAGGAAGAACGACAGCGGATGGTGGACTGGAGAGCTCAATGGCACCCTTGGGTACATAACCTTAGCTCGTTTTCGTTTCGTTTTTCTGTTATGTACTCATCGTACCCTATTCTTTCATGTCCAGTTACTTTCCATCCAACTATACAAAACCTGTTCCTCAACAACAACCTCCTCAACCGCATCCTCCTCAGCAATCTCCTCTCCAACCATCTCCTCCCGCTGGAGCCCGTCACATGGGTTTCGGCGGAGGTGCCGCTTCCAACACCAACAACAATGCCTCCAATGCTCAAACCATAAGCGGTCGTGCGGCTCCTCCGCCTCGACCTTCCGCTCAGAGTCGTTTCTCCTTGGGGGCTCCCATTCCAAGCGCTTCTATGAAGGTTGGAGGAGGAACAACCATCACGGACCGAAGCAAGGCCTTAAACTTTCAAGGTTTTGGCGCTCCTCACCCAACACTCGGCGGCGGCGGTGCTGGTGGAGGTGTTGGTGATGGAGGTCTTTCGGCAGGAGGCGTTCCTTCCAGAAACATAAGTTCACCCAATGTCAGAGCGCAAATGATTCAACCAGCAACGGCGATGGCACAGTCTTCATCCGAGAACAGCTTGAGAGGCCCGCAGGGAGATGCTGCTGGTGCCGATGGCAAGAAAAAGAAGTTTGGTTTGTTTAGCAAGAAGAAAGGCGGCAAGTAAAGCGTAGGCTTTTCCCTTCTTTTTTGTTTTTGTTTTTTTTTCTTGTATTCTTTGTTCTTCCTCCGTTTTTCCTCTTCCTTGCTTCGTTTTGCCACATGTATCACTCTTGCAACAAACTCTTTTTTTTCTTTCGAGCATTCTTTCGTGTTTAATCCCGTTCATGTGGTTGTCAGGATGAAGCAGATGTGCTGGGAGAAAGCGGAGAGGGTGTTGGAGAGGGGGATGCAAGAGAGTGGCCGTGGGAAGAAGTAGAGGAAGATAGAGAATGGTCGCTCTGCACGCTGCCTAGGAAGAGCTTTTGGAGCGCTTCGTAGGTCAGAAGCGTTACACCAAACTGTGGTCCTCGTGTAAACAACCTCGGTATAGTTCCTGTTCGCAAGAAAGCTAATGAGGAAGGGAAAAAGAGAAGTGTAGAACAGAAGAAAGCAGAACGAACCTTTCCAAAAGGCACTGAAGCCTTCTCTAGAAGTTTGGTAGATGCAATCCAGAGTGCCGTGGTATCGCCCTGTCTTGTCCGTTTGTATTCTAGTCTTGATAACATCAGCTGGTGTAACCAACGCAGCAGCCAAGCACCCTTTTGGTTTTATGTTTGGCGACAGTTAAGACAGAAGACACAGAAAGAAAAGAACAACAGAGAGGAGGAGGAGGAGGAGGAAAGAAGAGGAAAAGAAACTAACCACAAGAAGTTCCAGCAACAAACAACTCCAAAGGTCCAACTTTGCCTCTTGTTCTCTTGAGATAGCTCTTCATTCTATGATACAATGGAAAGTAGATCATGGAGAATGGGATATCCCTCAACCACGTCGCCATGGAGCCTTTGTACAATCCTCTCACCCCCAGCTCCCTGATCACCGTCAGTGGCCCACTTGCTCTTCCCAAGGCTGATACCGAAGCAGGAGAACTCGGCTGTTGTTGTTGACCCAACATTTGAAGTCTTATCTTGACTATCTCCATTGGACAGGTGAGGAGCAGTTGGACGCCGCCGGCGGTGCCGCCTGCCAGGAGGTCATTGCGGTAGCTAACCGTACCATCAGGACGTGCCAGTTTGGAGCGACAAAAGTCATTCACTCCCAGCTTTAATGCTTTCTCTGGACTGTGTCAAAGCGTGTGTGTGAGGCGTTTCAGGATGAAAGGCAAAAACAGACCGAAAAAAAAGGGAGAGAGAAAAGAAAGAAACCTGGTCATAAGAGCAACCACAGAAACGCCTTTGTAAAGACCAAGTATGCCTTCTGTTTTAACGATCTGCAGCGTTCATCACAGCCGGAGTAAGGAGAAGCTTCAAGCCACCGCAATGAGAAAACAAAAAACAAGTCGCGACCGACCTTCAACAAGCAGTCCAGACTGTGTTTGTAGAGCGTGCCGAGAGTCTTGTTCTGGTTCTGCAGCCGCGTCTTGATGGTGTCGTAAGGATAGACGGTGTACTGACCGGCAGCTCCGGCCACGAAGCCTATCCCCGTTACCTCCAGCCAATGCCTGAAGGCCGTCGACTTGGAAGAAGACGAAGAAGCGGCAGAAGACATGGGACGGTTGGGCATGCCTCACTCCGGAAGTGACTGTCCGTTTTTTTTCCTGTTGGTTCCCTCGGGACGCTCGTAGCACAAAGCAGAAGGAGGAAGGTGTAACGACCCGAAGGACGTCTCTCATCACGATGCAGCCGGACCCACCTTAAAGAGGAGAAAGAAGAAAGAATAAGGTGTTTATTCAGGTCGACGCGGTTAATCCTTTGAACCAGAGAAAGGAAGAAAGCACAAAAGGCAAGGGCAAGGTGTTTGCAAGAAATCACGTACCTCCCTCCCCTCTCCTCCCTTGGTGGAGCAACGAAAACACTGACGAAGAAAGGGAAAGGTAGAGAAAGAGGGGGAATGGGCAGCAGTACATTGGCGGTAAATGCAAATAGTCTGGATTGGCTCCTTCAATGAAGTGCAGGCATACATACACGAATGAGACTGAACAACGAAGAATGCGGGCAATGATCACCGAGAAACAAGGGAGGCAAGGGAAGAGACAAGCCAGTAGAAGCTGCCTTCGGTAGCGTGCGAGCCATCACCAGACAATGGGATCGCGCTCCTCAGCGCCTCCCTCCGCAATACCTTCACGTGAAAATGTGTGCCACGCTCAAAGGCGCTCACGATCCGCTCATCCGAGAACACCTCCTCTGCATCCTCTGCATGCACCGTGATGTTGCCAGACCCAGCCCTATCCAACAACACACGAGCGCAGAGGTTGAGGTCATGCAGGACGGACCTGGCCTTGGCCACGCAGGCACTGCAATGCATGCCCTCCACCTCGATGAAGATTCTGGTCTTGGGTTCACTCTCGTCCAGCATGCGTGCATCACTGCAGGTCTTGGTGGTGGCTGATGTCCAGGCCAGAGAGGTGTGGCGCAGCAGGGGAGCCAAAGGAGAGGTTGGGTGTCTGTGAAGAGCGTCTAGGAGCTCTGGAGAGTAGGACAACAAGAGAACAAGCGTGGCCATCAAAAAGAAGCGGCGAAAGGCTGGAGCTCTCTTGTTGCCTGTTGCTTCACATTTTGTGGCGGCAGTGGTCTTGGGTGAAGAGGCTTGGACAAAGAGGAGTGTTTTAAAAAGGAGGAAGAAGTAGAGAAGGGAGGAGAAACCAACCTTTGGCGGAACAAGAGGATGACGAAGAGAGGCCACAACAAGGAAGGAGAATATCAAAGATGAAGCCAGCACCAAGGCCGCCCATGGCCAACCAGAAGAGCACAGGGCGGTAGGGTTCCAGCACCGTGTTGAAGCCCGCGCACCCAAAGGAAAGCGCGTTGAGCAGGAGCTGCACCACGCAGCAACTCGAGGCCAACAAGCCACCAACCACCGCCACCCCATACGGCTTCCCAACCGCCATCTTGTTTGTTGATCAATGGTTTGATCTTTGAACAACGACCAATAAAAAATCAAAAATTTGACCATAATTGTTTATTCACGACGACATGACATTTAATCACGTCGTCATGTGGCGACATTTAACTGGGATTTTTTCTGTACAAAAAATGTAGCACCATTCTTTATTTTTGTCTTTTGTCAACAGAGCAAAAACGAAAGCGGGGGGAGAGGAGAAGAAGAAAGAACGTAGCGAGCAAAAACACAGAAAAAAAAACAAAGTGGCAGCAACGTTCGAGGATGTGTGCAGCAGCTCAGGTAGCACGTCATGATGAACTGATGAGAAAGTACGGCAGGAGGGCTGTGTGCAGGTGAGGAATGAACCATTGCTCTTCTGGATGGCGTCTGTGCATGTTTCTTTGTTCTTATTCGTTGCCTTTTTTGTGTGTGTATGAGCAGCATCAACGAGTTGTCCCCAGTGTTGCATGATGTAGTGGTCATCGGTGTAGTGGAAAGGAGAGGCCAACTGCGAGAATGGAATGACAAGAAACGTAGGAGCTGCTTCTACTTCGTTCTTCTTCTGCCTCTGCTTGCTCTTCGGTAGCATCATGACTTTCATCTTTGAAAACAAAAATAGGAGAGCAAGTGAAGTCGGTGTATTCTTTCGTGCTGAGAGACAGCACTGATACCATTCAAGGTCAGTAAATATTTTTCAGTTTTTTAAGAAAGGACATTTCAAACTAAAGAAGGATGGATAGTTACGTGCTGGAAAGATGCCTCTCACTACTACCAGATGCTAAACGTATGTGAAACTGCTCGCCATCGCCGTTGGGGTATGCGCGTCCCTGATATTATTTTTGTTGTACAAAACAGGTAGGAGATACGGTCGAAGTCGATGGCGCCTCTATCAAGGTACAACAACAACGTCACTACAAGAAAGTTGAAGAACAAATGAGAAGAAGAAGAAGAAGCAGCAGCAGCAGCAGCAGAAGAAAAAAAGGACTAACATTACGCATTTCGTTCCCTCTCGCAGCCCAAGTCGGTCAACTATGGAATGGGCTGTACCTCAGACTTGGAGCTTCACGTGGATCGTAGAACTGCTTCAATCCGCAAGCACACCGGCGACTTTCAGGTCAATATGCGCCAGCCCCTTAGGACGAACTTTGTTGAACTCAAAGACGTTGGTCATTTCATTTCTGGGAGTGTTAACTTGTTAACTGTTGTGGGAAAGGTAAGTGAAAGCGTTTGGTTGATTTAACTTCAAAGAGTGAATGTTTAAGAAAAAGTTTACCTGATTTTGTAGGTCGAGCCTGCTAATAGTTTCATCTCCAAGGCCGGAAAGCGTTGCCTGAAGCAAAACATCTATCTCTTTGACAAAACTTGCGAGTTCTTCTGCCTTACAGTGTACGAACCTCCTCCATACTCAGCTATGTACACTCTAATAAAACCGTTGAACTGGATTCGTTTTGCAGCTGGGGGGCTGAAGGAATCTCATCAGTGGCGAATCTTGCAAGAGGAGATGTCGGTAAGTTATAGCCAACACTCCAGCTGTTTCTCTGTAATACTAACGTGTTACAATACTTACAACCAGTTTTTTGGCAGAATGTAGTCATTGATACGTACCAAGAAAAGGTGCGTTCTGCTCAAGAATAATAGTGTCCGTCGCTTTGCTAACAGCGCATAACTTGAAACAGTTATCCGCATCGTTCTCCTTCCAGAGCAGTGTGATAGAAGAGTAAGTAGAAGTTGCTATCCGATATTCTGTAATACAGTTTGACCAGTTTCTCAGTCCTGATATAAGGGAAGCGCATATGTTAAAGGCTTGGGCCAGAGCGAACATGCACACCTTCAGAGATCTGTCATTCAGCTCGCAACGATCCTCTTCGTCGAGCTCACAGCGTAAACAAAGTACGTAACTTTTGAAACTCATTCAGGCTAGAAAGAAAGGAACACACAAACAAAGAAGAGGACAAACTTACCCAATGGTATTTCAGTTTCGATAGACGAGATCCACGACTATTACAATTGTTCGCAAATCCTAGGAATGGAGGAGGAATGTGCAGGTTTCACTTTCGTGACGGTGACCAAGGTTCATTTGGAGAACGCTGTCTATCTAAGCTGTCCCACTTGTCATCGAAAGATCGGAGAGGAAATGCGTTGCACGGGCTTGACGGTAACGTATCTTCTTGTTTTCATCCCCAACTCGTGCACTTAAAATGCGATTGCTTTGCTCTTGTCAGTGTCGTAAACCAGACGAGCAACCTGTTTATTCTTTGTAAGTATGATTGAGAGAGAGAGAGAGAGAGAAGAGAGGAAGAGAGAGAGCGAGACTCGTTGCAATTGCAGCAAAGTAGGGATAGAGGCAATAGACTACTCTGCGTCGGTGAACCATTTGCTGCTCTTTGGGGATGTTGCTGAACAGTTCTTGGGTGTCACGGTTTCTCTCCTCTTTTTTTTTGAAGCTTCTTTCTTTCGCCCTTATAGAAGATATGACAGACAACTGCTTCCCTACAGGCGTCAGACTTTATCCAATATACACCAGAGCAGAAGCAAGAGTTGGCAACGAGAAAGGTATGCTTTTGTGGAATGCGTTTCTTGTTTGCTTTCTGTAAACCAAAACTTTTCTATATGCTTTGTTTCAAACAGGTGTGGGATCGTTACAAAGGTGAGTCAACGAAAAAAAGAAAGCAAGAGAAAGAGCGAGAGAGAACAAGAGAAGCAGAGTAGAGGGAAAGAAAAGAGAATGAGAGAAGTGCGAAGCGAGTTTTCTTGAGAAAGAAAATAGAAGAGAGAAGAAAGAAGAATATGCATGGCTAACCATTGATATCACGGGCGAACCCGCCAATCTATCCCGACAGTTTACTTCAGGGTAGGTCTCTCTGCGGCATGAGTGTAACTTTGGCAAGCACAAGCACTCACTCCCCCTCTTCTCATGCACCAGATCCCCCAGTCGCGCGGCGATCAGGATTCCAAAAGACCATCCGTTCTCGCGTGCCACCCAGCCGACCCCAAAGAGATCGCCTCCGTCTTAGCCTCCATCGCCTAAAGCTCCGCTCTTTCTTTTGCTACGTGGAAATAAATCATGTCGACATGATGTTTACACCTTTTCATGTCGACACGGAAATTGAGGTTACAGCACAAAAAAAAATAAACAAAAGGAAGATGGAGGTGCTTTCACGCCTGGTGGGTTACTTGGGAGGAGCGGTCTCTGGGGTTGCTGGTGGCACGTCGTCAAGGGGCAGCAGAACACGAAACAGACAACGGCGGCGTGGAGGGGGAGCAGCCGAAAATGGAGGCGAGGCTGATAGCCTCGTGCCCGATGCGTACCTTTTCATGGAACGCAGATTTGTCATCAAAAACAACCCATGGCTCAGTTGGCTTCCCTTGGGTGTTTTTGGACTCACCTCCATGGCTGCTGGTTTGCTCCTCTCTCTCTCTCTCTCTCTCTCTCTCTCGCTCTCGCTCCCTTCTCGATCAACTCTCAAACGTGTGCAACAAAAGGTCTATTTTTGCTTTCAACCAGTTTCAGGTTGTATTGGAACGTGAGCCTGGTGTTTTTGGTGTGCGGGGCCATCGCCGTCTGGAGAGCCAGACTGAAGCGCTTCATCTTTGATGCCACCACCGGCAAGTTCTACGAGAAGAGCATCGGGCTGAACGGCATCCACGTGGTGGAGCACTGGCTGCACGAGATCCAGGACGTGACCATCGATGAGCTGCACGACTCCCAGGGAGGGGACGCCTACGACCTCTATATCACTCTGCGCTCCGGCAAGAAGGTGGTCCTCCTGCAGAACCACCTCTCGGGGCTGGCCGAGGAAACAAAGTTCCACGCCAGGGAGGACATTCTCAAGTTTTTGAAGCAGGTCTCGGTCATTGCGCCGAGGATGTTGGAGGTCAAGGGGCGGGAGAAGCGGCCCAGGAACAGGTCATTGAGCGCCGATCCACAACATCCACACCAACTTCACCATCAGCTATCACCCTCAACCGTGTCTGCTTCTTCTTCTTCTCCATCTTCTGTTGCTGCTGGGATGGGAGACATAGAAATGGAGGAGATGGGTGCGACTTCTCCCTCTCCGGTACCAAAGCGGCGTAGTCTTACTGGCACTTCGACCACCCTGCCCGCGATGACAACGGATGTGAATACGGTTTCATCTTTGGACGCCACTTCCACCCTGCCACGAGCGAACTGAACACAAAATAAAGCCCATAGCGAGAGGATACATAAAAACAGGAGAGTCATTGAGTTGCTCTTCATTGCACCGGAGCTGAATGTAAGAGCATGGCGGTGGATGTCAACCTCCACAACGCAAGGCTTCTGAAACGCCGCTCCAAACAAACAAAAAAACAAACAAACAAACAAAACCCTCACTTTGGTAATCAACTTCTCTTTTGTCTTCCTTTCGTCCTTTTCTTGTCTTCAGCGATGCCGGTAGAAAGAATCTCTGTGGCTCTCGCCAGTGAGTGGGAATGTTTAGCTGACCATCTGGCTGGACAAAGCAACTTGCACAAAGGAGTAAGAAGTGTAATGCAAAGCGGTAATGCGCATGGGAATGGATGCTTTAACAACCAAGTCTTATTTTTTGAACCCTCAACCAACCACAAAGAATAAACGAGCACCTATTGACCAGCATTTCTTGACAATTGAGGCTTTTGACAAATTCCGTGACGACGTGAAGATTTGGTAGAAAAAAATAATTTTAAAGAAAGATGGAAGGACCAACAGCGGAGCAGGAGACACCACAGCAGCCGGCCACTGTGGTCCAGGAGGAGGGGCAACAAACCAGCAGCGGGACAACAACAGCAGCCGAGGAAGGAGCTTCGGCGAAGGACGTGCCACAAGACATGGAATGCGCAACAACTGCGGAGAACTCGCCGGTCTCCGCCTCGGCCTCCTCCTCCTCTCGGCACGATGTTGAGGGAGATCCCAAAGTCTTTGTCACCGGGTTTCCAAAGTTTTATCCGGTGAAGAAATGGAGAGCGTTGCTGACCTCTTTGTCGCTGCCTTTCGTCAAAGCCAAGAAAGTCCATGGCTTGATCCATGGCTACGTTTCTTTTAAGGTTTCTTTTTCCTTCTTGTCGTTTATTTTTTGTCATCTCCCTCTCTCTCTCTCTCTCTCTCTCTCTCTCTCTCGTTCTCTCTTGCTCCTTTCTCTCTCCCTCTGTAGTTTCTTCTCTCTCTCTCTCTCTCTCTCTCTGTAGTTTCTTTCTTGTATTTCTTAGGTTTTTGTTCTTTTGGATCCTCCTCATTTGTTGTTGTTGTTATGTAAACTGTAGGATAAAGAAAGCTGTGAAAAGGCTATTCAGGTGTTGCACGGACAGAAGATCAAGAAGAACACGTTAGTGGCAAAGATGTCAGAACCAAAAGGCATAAAGAGAGACCGAGAAGAAGAAGATGGAGCGGAAGGAGAAGAGGCAGAAGGAAAAGGCAAACAAAAGGAACGCGCTGATTCTTCAGTGCATGAAGAAGGAGCAGAGAAAGCGAAACGAGGCGGAGGAAGAGGAGACGCAAGAAAGAAGAGGAAAACCGATGGTGATGAAGCGCAGCAAGAAGCAGCTATTCCTGATCACATCAACGATGTTGTGACTCCTCTTTGGAAGTATGTTTCCATTCTCATTTCTTTTCATTTCTTTTTCTGCTTATTTCGTTGTTTTTGCTACTCTCTTTGGTGCTTTTATTGATGTTTATATTCTTTGGTATGTGTTCCCGTTCCATCAGATTGGCCTATGAAGAACAACTTAAACAGAAGCGGCAAGAAATGATAAAAACTCTGAAGCAAATCACTCAGCGTGTCCGCAAAGAAAGTAAATACAACGTACCCGAGTGGGTCAAGCAGTATGTTTTCTCATCTCGTTTCTTTCTTTCGTTTTTTCTTTGAAGTTGGTTCTTTCTTTAAACACGCACACAAACAAAGGCGTGGAGGTAGGCCTGCTTGCGACTTGGTGGATCTAAAAGAAGCGCCTGTAAGGGAAGGCTATCGAAACAAAGTTAGCTTCACAATCGGCGTGGACTTGAAAGGCAAGATATGTGTTGGCTTTTCTCTTGGCAAAACTGAGCAAAATATCACCTGCGTTGCCGTACTCTCTCTCTCTCTCTCTCTCTCTCTCTCTCTCTTCTCTTCTCTCTCCCCATACCTAATAATGTTTGCTTGAAATCTTAAAGGACCCAGCCGAATGTGCGAATGTCCCTTCAGATGCAAAGCTTACCCGCAATATCATTCAACAGTTTATTGAATCTACAAACCTGCCCGCTTTCAATAAAATTGACCATGCAGGGTTTTGGCGACAACTTGAAATTAGGTGAGTATCTCCTATATTGGCTTTTGCCATTTCTCTTTCTCTTTCCCTCTTTCTTCTCTCCTCTCTTCTCTTCTTGCTCCTCTCTCTTCTCTCTCTTCTCTCTTCTCCAGGTTTCTCATGCTTACTCACACTGTGCTTTTGTTCAGGACTTGCCAATCTGGAGAAGGTAAGAATGAATACGAGTGAAATACTTAGGAGTAACAAAACTAACCTAAAAACTGATAGTAATGGCAGTGCTCCAAGTACGAACGGCGGACGTTGAGAAGGAGGAAGTTGCAAAAGTGAAGCAACAATTCACCGAGCACTTTGCAGCTCATAAGACAGATACGCTTCATTTAGCTTCTCTATACTTTCAAGAGTATGATGGTATATCCAATCGAGGTAATAACATCCGTTCATGCAAAACTGATTTTGTTTTTGTTATCAAAATCTGTATGGCTTACTATTATCTCCTTTTGGCGTCATACAGCTCCTCACGACCTTCCCGTAGAACATCTTTGGGGCGAGAAATATATTTATGAAACAGTGTGTGGTCTAAAGTACAATATTATCTCTTCCTTTCCCTCTCTTTCGTCTCTATCCCCTTACATTTGTTTGTTTGCATTGACTCTACCACAAACACAAAACATAGATTCCGCATTTCGCCAGCATCCTTTTTCCAGGTGAACACCAAAGGAGCAGAAGTCCTTTACACGATTATCGCGGAGTGGTGTGAAGCTGATGCCGAGACCACCGTCTTTGACATTTGCTGCGGCACTGGCACCATCGGCCTGACCATGGCTCGGCACGTGAAGGATGTGGTTGGCATCGAGATGGTAGAATCGGCGGTTAAGGACTGCGAGCTCAATGCAGAGATCAATGGCATAACCAACGCTCGGTTTGTGCTGGGCAAAGCGGAAGATGTATTGCCGAGTGTGTTGGAACAAAATGTGGAGAAATGCGTCGGAATTGTGTATGCTGGCTCTCTCTTCTCTCTCTTCCCTCTCTTCCCTCTCTTCCCTCTCTCTCATCTCACTCTGAGTCCTACTCATTCACTTTCTCCTACCTGCTGATTGCTAGTGATCCACCTCGAGGCGGTCTGCGTACGTCTTGTCTTCTTCATTTCATTTGGTTGTTTTTTTTTTTTTTTGGAGATTCATTCATTCATGGATTGTTGTTTTAATAGATCCGGCTGTGCTCAGAGCCATCCGCAAAGCCTCTTTCCTCAAACGGTTGGTCTATGTCTCTTGCAGCCAGCGCTCATTGCTTGAAAATGTCGGCATGTACGTAGAACGATTCTTCATTCTGCATTGCTTGCTTTCTTTCCCATTCAAGTGCACGTGTGTAATGCTCTCCTTCACAAAGCCTTTGTCGCGCTCCCTCAAAGACGCTGAGCGGCGAGCCATTCAAACCCGTTCGTGCCATTGCCGTGGACATGTTCCCCCACACCACCCACTGCGAGCTGGTCGTGCTCTTCGAACGGAGTTAAAGCTATTCGGAGTTTAGGTTTTCCTCCTCCACTACCTCAAATGATGTGCCCAGATTGGTTGGCCAGGAAATTTCGGCATCTATTTCATGGAAAATTTTCAGCTAATTCATTAATAGAACCTTAAATGGACAAGTTTAAAAATTTAAGGAAAAAAACTTTAAATAACCCAAAAAAAAAATAAGAAAAAGAAAAAGAAAAAGAAAAAAATAAAAGGAACGCAAAAAAAAAAAACTTAAAGCACACCCTTTGAGGTACGTGGGCTCTCTCCCTCTCTCTCTCTCTCTCTGTCTGTCTTCCCGCATCTCCCATCCCCCCTTTTTTTCCTCTTGGTTTTGTTTGTCGCTTGCCTAGGACGCACAGATCTTATTCTTTAGTGTTGTGCAGAGAAATATTTATTTTATTTATTATTTTTTTTGGATTGGTGGTGGATTCCATCATAATCAATCCCCCTCTTCCCCCCCTTTTTTTATAAACACTCTCCCGATTTTCTTTTTTTTGTTGTGCGCATTTTATTGCTATTTTCTGTTTTTTGGGGTTTCCCTGCTGTTCGCTAACCTACGCATGCGGCGCGCCGCCAGCTTTTTTTTTGTTTTATTTTTTTTTTTGCTCGCCTTTGTCTTTTCTTCGCCTCCAGAAACAGTGCGCTCGGGCGTTCGGTCGGAGAGGTTCGTTTTTCTCTCTCTCTCTCTCTCTCCCTCTCCCTCTCCCTCTCTCTCCCTCCCCAAAACGCCAATCCTCCTTCCGCCTTCATCTTTTATTTATTTATTTTCTCTTAATATCCCACTTTTCACTGAGACACTTTTTATTCGTTCTCTCTTTCCCTCTTGCTTCTTCGCGCTTCTTCGCGCTTCTTCGCGCTTCTTCGCGCTTCTCCTCCCTTTGCTTGGCTTCTCTTTTCTAGCGAGGGCACGAGAGAGAAAGGGGAAAAAAAACAATAACCACAAAAATCAACACAAAAAAACAAAGAGGAACCATTCAAGACCCAAAGCCTTTTGCCAGGTCTGCTTGTGAGGAGCAAGAACGAGGAGAAGCGGCAGGAGCAGCACCAATAAGGGACTCGTCTCTCGCTTGTACAACGTCTGATAACAAGAGAAAGCACGGTCTTGTTGCGGTTCCTCCCAGCGGTGAGCCCAACGTCAGCGACGAGCAGCAACAACAGAAAAAGCAAAGGAGACAACTAAGCCCAGAGGAAACAGACAAAGTTTCTCCCTCTGAAGAAGAAGAAGAAGAAGAGGAGGAGCAGGAAGAAGAAAGCGAGGGACATACTCCAGAGACCATCTCGTTACCTTCTTCTCTGCCTTTTGTTGCTTCACTAGTTGCTTCCCAAACACACACAACCTCTGAGGAAGAAGAGGAGGAGGAAGAAGAAGACCAGGAAGAAGAAAGTTTTGGATCTTTAGCAGCCAATTACTTTTCATCGCCTCTCTCTTCCCCGCCTGTTGTTCGCCCAGCTTTTGTTACACTACCACCCGACGAACACACACACACCACCAAAATGAGCAACGGAGTGAGTGGAGGAGAAGCCTCGAATGGTGTTGAGGCGGTCGTTGCAAACCGTCCCTCTCTCGATGATGTCAAAAAGGAAGCGCGTTTCCTGGAGGGGAACTTAAAGAAAGGTAACTCCGTTCTCACTTTGACTTATTGAAGTTCTTCTCATTTTAGGCTTGTTTCTTTTCTTTTTTTTCTCTTGTTTGGTTTATTTATTTCGTCCAGATGCCAAAGCCCCGGACACTATGGACATGATAGAGGACTGGTTGGATGCTATCGAAGATGAAACGTTTCCACTGGACAGCAAACAGTTTGTCTTAACTCAAATACTGCCCAAAGCTGTACTTACGCTATTAAAGAGAGGGTAAGTGGATAACCACCGTTTCATGCTTGATCATATGTTTTTCTTTTTTGCTTCAACTGGCCACGGATGACTCATCCATTGTGAATATAGGGATTATGTTGAAGAAGATTTGCCGGACAAAGTGGCACGATTCTTTAGACATGTCTTAAAAGTGGCCCTTCTTACTCTTGATGATCCATCTGTGGAACTCCTCAAGACCGTTGGTCGCTTATTTTCCCCCACACAAAAGAACTTTTATTTAAAATTCGGTGTTAAACTGGATAGTGAGGTTAGTGGCTTATTAATTCCTCTTTTTGCCCTTCCTCCTCCTCTTTCTCTCTCTCTCTCTCTCTCTCTCTCTTTGACTAATGCGATTGTGTTGAGCAGGAGGATATGGTAGAAAACTCTGAAGAGGAATCATCTGAAGACTCAGAGGACGAAGGAGCGAAACAATCTTTCGTGCATCCCAAGGTGTGTATCTTTGTTGCTTCAAAAAGGGCACCACTGAAATACTGATTTCTCTCTCTCAGTATGCTCGTTGGGAATCGAAGTATCTGCTTGAGATGCTCCAATACTTTGGGAGGAAAAATGGCTTCCAGAGGCTTATTGACCGACTAAAACAAACACCAAAACTTCGATTAGACGCTCTGAAGTGGATTGTAAAAATTATTCGTAGAGTATGTTTTATCCTTTCTTATTCTTATGTGAATGTATACATTCTTTCTCTCACACCCTGTCGTTTTCAACTAACCTCCTTTTGTGTAGGCCTGCGACTTTCTTAAAGTCCCGATTGCTATGGAATTGATAGATCAGTTGAGAGGTATTGTGTTCAACTACATTCTTTCAATGACGGACGAAGAGTTGAAGGGAGAGAGCAGAAAAACGATTACCAGTATCAATACCGCTATGAACGTGCTTTTGCGGCAGCTTAACCCTGAGGATGCCACCACTCTCGTTGACAAATTCGATCTTGCTATCAGGTAAACATCTTTTCTTCTCGTTATTTTGTCAATGTTTCATTCCATCGAATCGCTGACATCTGTTGCGTTTAGCTACAAGCTGTTTATGTCTCCTTACTTGGAAAAGAGAATGTGTGGTCTTAATGATATCAAGCGATATCTAGATGTTATAATTAAAAAAGAAGAATATCATGCTGGTCGGCTTCATGTTGGTGCCTACGGCCCAGCTCCTTCTCCTCGATTGCCCCGGTTAAGTCCATGGCTTGATAGCGAGTACAAAAAATCTCTTTCTTTTCCTGGTTTTCTCCTTTTAACTAACCTTTATTTTCTTGTTCCTTGTCTCTTTTTGTGCATAGGTACATGCTGCAATGGTTGTTGTCGAAACAAATTTTGGAAGAGCTTTACGTGCGTAGCCCGCATCCCGAGCTGCTGCGCCGGTGCATAAGCATCCCAATGTTTTTTGCCAGGAAGGAACAACTCCACCCGAGCCATATTGACATGATTTATGGCGCAACTATTGGCAAGCACGAGTCCACGAGGCACATCATCTTTACCACTCTCGGGGAGTTGGTACCGGTGTTACCCCTGGACAATCTTGACTATCTGTTCGAGAAGATAACGACATTGCCTTTGGATCTCTACGATTCACATGCCTTTGATCTAATCCGTGCTGTCTCCATACGCGGTATCAACCTTCGTTTAACGGTAGCTATTCCTCTTCCTTGCATTCTTTTTTTTTTTTTGCTTTGTGTTGCTGATCCCCATTTAACCAAATCAGGAGCCAGAAAAGAAATGGTACGGAATGGATATCATGTGGGATATCATTCAGGATGGATCAAATGCTAGTCCATTTGCTGTAAATCAAGCACATCTCTTCCTTGAGCATTTTCTACAGTGGCCCAACTGCTTCCTTATACGGCAAAATTACATGGAACGCTGTGTCAACAATCTACAACAGCAAACTTCTGTCCCTCAATCTCTTCAATTGCTACAGAAAATAATTGGTACTCTCCTTCTCTCTTGTACCACTGGTGATCCTTACCTCTCATTTTATGTTGTTCTAATAGAAACTCACTATGAGAAATCGACGGAGAAGGAGGTGGACACCCGTTCTCACGTTATTTCCTGGCTGGATGATAACCTGCAGCTGTGTTCCTTGTTCTTTGCTGACCTGGTGGACTACAAAACGAAAGCCAAGGCAACAGCGCAAAGATTTATGGACACTCCCCACGACCTAAACGAACAAAACTTGGTTGGCTGTCATCCTCATCGGCTTCAAATCTCAGAGCGGCTGCAGTTTTTGGATTACATTTTGGGCAACTCCCCTTTGACACTCTCCACTGAGAGGGCAGATGAGTTTTGGTCCTCACTTATAACGGAAGCACTGACATCGGACGAGCGGGATCTCGCTTTTGGGTGGTTGGAAACTGCCAGAAATAGAAGGGTACCCCTTTTTGTTTCGAAGCACCCCCCTCTAACATTTCTAATTTTGCTTTAATTATTTTTTTTTTCGAAAAAAAGGCGTTTCCTCTTCTATCCGACGAAACTACGGAGTATATTTTTACGAAAAAAATACCTTCCTTGGACTTCTCCGCCCTCTCTGTCAAAGGATTTGGCCTGTTTGAATTCTACTTCCGTTACATGAACTGGAAGAACAAGTCCTTCGAGGAAACTCCACAGAAAGACTATTGCGTGCTCTCCTTTGATCTGATGGGCTTGGACAACATGTGGCGAGTGGCGCTGGAAGCGCAGGACGAGGAGGTTGGCAGCAAAGCCATTACCTTTCTCAACCGCCTTCACAAAACGGTTTCTTTGGAGCTGGCGCCTCGTCTGGTGGAGTATCGTGAGAAGTACTTGGACACTTGCATGTCTCATCTCTCTGAGGCCGCTTCCAAGAAACTTGACGAGCAATCCATCCGCCGCATTAGGCGTTGCCTGCTTTTGCTCAAAACCTTCCTCGCAGATTTAGAGGGTACCGAAACTGGCCATGCCGCCACTGGCAAAGGCGTCCCCTTGCGTATCACTTGTTCCATCTTAGCCCAGAATGAGAAAACGAGCTTTGAAATGAACAGCCACGACACCGTGGGTATGCTCAGAGAGAAGCTTGCCAAGGACAACGGAAAGAAAGTCGAAGATGTGCGAATTATCACCGCTGGCAAAGAGCTAAAGAACGACTCGGATACGCTGCAAGCTTCTCGCTTCGTGGACCAACAAATGATTCATGTGATTTGGCGGACAAACACAGCTGCCAAGCAGGCCAAAGCAACTTCTGCTTCTTCTGGGAAGGTACATTTTCCCCATTTTGTTTCTGTCGGAGCTTCATTTATTTAAAACGGTTTCCGCCAAACAAAAACAGACGGACAAAAACGCATTACCCAGCACAATCTTGTCAAAGCAAGAATACTTCGAACTTCTTTTTGGTTTGTTGAACATCGACAATGCTTCCGACATTGGAATGATGGTGTGGGAGCTGTTAATGAGCTTGCCCACCAACAGCAACGTTTTACACGCCATAGAGACCTTCCAAGATGGCGCTCAGCCACAGCCCAAGTGGGATGACCTCTTGGACCCTCTGTCAACATTTAAGTTGCTTTATTCGCTTCAGATTGTGGAGCTTAAGATGGAACCTGCACACAGAGAAACGGAGGTATGTATATGGAAATGTGTATCTTTCAGAACGACAACTTTTTTTTTGGTTCTGATTGTAATGTGTTCTCTCATTGTAGGAAGAAACAAAGGCGAAGCGGTTGTGGTGTGACAATTTTCTTCATAAGGGAGGACTTCGGCATTTGTTCCACGTGGCAACCAGAAACGACCTCTTGCAAGTCTCTCACGGAAGCAAACGCAAGCACGTCTTGTCGTTATTGATGAAAGTCATCAACTTTTTTGTAATTGGTACAGTCCTCTATTCTTGCTTCATTCCTAAAAAGTTTGCAATACGCTATTGATATTTATTATGGTTTATTTTCATATCACCTTTGTGAACAGAGGAACAACCAAGTAAGGAAGAAGGCGGAGAGCCACTGCGAACGCTACGAGCAAATTTGGTTGAAAGCAATGTAGATACGCCGCTGTTGATCGAAAAGCTGCTCCAGCTCAGTGGTCACGCGGCCGCCATGAACGAGCCCGCTCCCGAGCAAAGCGCACGGGAGCCAGATGCTTTAGACGCGGAGATTGTAAAACGGTGCCTCGCCTTGGCGGAGGCATGTTGCGTTTCTCATCCGGATACGCTTTTGAAGTGCCTCTTGAATCATTCCTCCACGGAGGAATGGTTCTCCACAGTGCTCGTTAACACTAACAATCCTGACATAAGGAAGACCGTGTTGGCCTTTATCTGTCGGTTATGCGACACAGCTACATGTAGCAACGCCGATTTGGCTCACGCCTATTTCCTCTCTCGGTCGTTGGTGTTGCTTCCGGAGTTGGCGTCGAAGCAACCCCAGCTGACCACTTTGGAGCAATACTTTGTGCTGCTGAATAAGCTGGTGGCAGATTCTTGCAGAGGAACTGCGGGAGGTGATATTTCCAAGTTTGATGAGCTTGTTGCGAAGCTCGTCCAAATCCTTAAGGAGCATCCTACGTTCGAACAGGTATTGTTTTTTTTTTCCTCCTCTTTTTATCTTGCTAACAGTAATTGACAAACAGCGACGCGTGGAGACTGTTGATCACGTACTTGTTGGCGTGATGAACCTACTTTGCACCCTGGTCAGCTTTAGCGTTGAGCTCAAGCAGAAGATAGGACCTACCTCAGGGTTTGTGTCTCCTCTCTTCGTGCCGTTCTCTTCATCGTTCTCTTCTCTTCTCTTCATCGATCTCTTCTATCGCATCTGTACTGCGAAGGCGGGTGTCGGTCTATACTTTTTGGTATAGACACAGTTCCCACCTTTGAATTAATAAGGTGCTAGAGCAATATCCATATTTTTTAAACAATGGTAGCTGCATATCTGTTGATCGTGACATGCATTTGGTTGTCCGATCAACAATAACCGCTACTACATCTCCTGGTTCTTGTACTTTTTCTTCTTTTCGTTCAGATTACTCACTGTATTTTCTTCGTATGTATTTTAGGGCTAGAATCATGGATGAGGTCTTCCACAATTGCCTGTTTGCAATCCCTACCATCGAAAACCATGGCCCTCGCTCTCCACCAAAATGCAAGACTTCCGAGAGCCGTTTAGCCGCCTTCAAACTGTTGACAGAGTTGGCAAAGGATTGCCCCACCAACTTTGCGGCCCTGGTGGCGTTGCTCAAGACCCAACATCATAGTGGCGACAAGCGCTCCATGTGGAAGTACTTACCATCGGCCTTTGAGAAAGCTGAGTGTGGTTATGTAGGCCTGAAGAACTTGGGAGCTACCTGTTACATGAACTCCCTTCTTCAACAGTTCTTCATGGTTCCAGACTTCAGACATGGAATCTTCCAGCTGCAAGATACCGCAATGCAGCAAGAATTGGAAAAACAAAAGGAAGGAGAAGTTGGAGAAAAAGAAAAGGAGGCTACGGCGGGTGGCGAAGAACCAATGGAAGAGGAAGGCAAACAGAAGGAAAAGAAGAAGACATTGGAGGAACTGGAGCGAGAAAGCATGTTGATCCAATTTCAGACTATCTTTGGCAGCTTGCAAGAGAGCGAGAAGAGATACTACGACACTCGACCTTTTTGTGAGACATACAAGGATTGGGAGGGTCAACCTATGAACGTGCTTCAACAGCAAGACGCGGAAGAGTTCATGAACATGCTTTTGGATCGCTTGGAAAACATAGCCAAAGCACAGCAAAAGGTATTTTTTTTTTTGCTCCTTTTTCTCCAATCAAGGAAAAGATTTATTTAGTTGTCGAAAAAAAAAACAGGACAAAATGTTGAATGAAGTCTTTGGAGGCACAATCTGCAACCAGCTGATCTCTAAAGACTGTAACCATGTTTCCGAACGCTTCGAGACCTTCTTCACCTTGAGCTTGGACATCAAAAATAAGAAGGACATTGCGGAGAGTCTGGAGCTCTATGTACAGGGGGACATCCTGGAGGGGGATAACAAGTACCTCTGTGGACAATGTAATGACAAAGTGGATGCACTCAAGCGGTGTTGCATAAAGAACTTACCCGACAACCTCATCATCCACTTGAAGCGTTTTGAGTTTGACCTCGAAGCGATGAAGCGCGTGAAGCTCAACGAGTTTTGTCAATTCCCCATGCGGCTTAACATGGAACCGTATACCTTAGAAGGGTTGGCGAAAAAGGAGGGAACTGCCCTTCCAGAAGGTTTGCACATCTCTTTCCTTCTTTCCTTCTTATTCTTTTATTTATTTTTTGTTTATCACCTTTCATAGGAACGGAAGAAAGACCAGCTTCCTATTATGAGTACGAACTAGCTGGCATACTGGTTCATACAGGAACTGCTGATTTTGGCCACTACTACTCGTTTATTCGAGAACGTCAACCCATAGATGAGAGTAAGGGCCTGCAATGGTTCCAGTTCAACGATACCCTCGTGGATCCCTTCAACGAAAGCGAAATCGCTGCATGCGCCTTTGGTGGCGAGGAGTCTGTGCAGGAATGGGACTCCATTCAAGGAAAACATGTCTCCAGGATGAGAGCCAAGCCCTACAACGCCTACATGCTGTTCTACCAACGAGTGGAGCCATTGAAGCCACCCGTGAGATTGAGCAGGGATGAAGCAGCGGGCAATGTTCCTTCCAGGATCTATGAGACTGTTTGGAAGGAGAACATGGATTTCTTTGTGGATAAGCACCTCTTTGATGTGGATTACTTTGAGTTCTTGTGGGACATTGTGAAACTTGAAGCTGGTCCTTCAGTCACCGGTTCGTATCCTTTGTTTTATGTTTGTGGTTCTCTGTTTGTTTGTGAATCTCATAGCCTTTATTTGCTTGAGCAGATTATCACAGTTCGTGGGATCTTACTCATCCTACAATGAGAGCTATTGAGCTGGCATTTAGCTTCATCGCGGAGACGTTAGTCCACGCCAAGGAGAAGGGTTGCATTCATCTCTATGTACATCAGCTGCGGCCGCTGTTAGAGAAGTACCTTCCTGCATGTCGGTGGTTTGTCGAAGAGAAGGGTATCAAGGACACTTCCTGGCTGGAACAAATACTGTTTTCGTGCAATGCGGCCGATGGGCGCTATCCGTTTGCGCGTTTGGTCGTCAGCATTCTGGATTGTTTGCGCCCTTTTGAAGGTGAACGCTACGAAGAGGTAGATGTGCTTCCTGCAGCAGAAGAAACACAAATGGAGGTATTACCAGTTTCCTTTCCTTTCTTCTCTTCTTTGTGTGGAAGATCTTCGCTAAACCAAACATTTTCTGTCTTCGCTTTGCAGTTGAGCTCCGAAGAGAAAGGTCCAAAGGTGGAGCACTCAGAACCCGAAACTAGACCCTCTTGTCTTATTGTTCGGTTCCTCCAAAATTATTTGGCCTTGGTACACGCGCCACTTTTTTTCTTTTAACCAAAGCTTGTCTTAGTCACTTACAATTTATGTTTCTTGCCTGCAGTTGGAGGGCAAAGAAAGGCACTGGAAGAACTTTGCGCATTACTTCATGGTGTTGCGAGACTTTGCCCAATTGGGAACCAACGAGAAGAAGCTGTTGTTGGACCAAGGCGTCATAGCGTATTTGATAGACTTTTATCTCGGGGAAGATTCTCCTCTTGCCAAAGTATGCTTCCTCTTCATTTCTAGTTTATTGTCTGTCCTTCTGACCGATTTTTTCTGTTCTTTTCAATGAATAGCGCTCCAAGAAGAAGAAAAAGAAGAGGGCAAAAATGGGAGAGAAACGCAATCCTCCCAAGTTGGAGTTCATGGTCAGTCTCTTCAGCGAGCTGATACGGGCTTGTGAGACGGACGCCCCTCTGGACAAAGGCACTCCTCCCTCGCTCACCCTGGCCGCTCCTCTTCAGCTACCCACCACCGATAAAGAACTGCTCTACTCTAAGCCTTTCCTGTCCAAGATCTTGTTGGATGGCATCAACTCAAAGGAGCTCGCTCAAGTGCTGGTGCATATCTGTTGGGAGAACGAGGAGTTGTCTCACGATGTCCTGGAGATCATCACCAAAGGATTGGACTCGGTGGATTATGACCGTTTCCAGCCGTACTTCGATGTGCTGACCCCTCTCTTGGCCCTGGAGGACTCTCTGCAGGGTGCACGTGTGGATCAAGCTCTTACTTCCCTGCTCGTGGTCATCAAGAACAATCTTAAGTACAAGACGGCCACCTATTACGCAGTCAAGTACCTGGCCGACCTCGTGCCGCACAATGCTCTCGCTAGGGATTGGATGTTCCGCAACAAAGGCTCTTGGGTAGAATCCTGGTTGATGGCCAACAGCTCTGATCTCACGAGGGAGGCTGCGGAGTCTTTGGTCATGGGATTGGTGCCAGAGGCTGCCATTCGGGTCGACCCCAAGAACCCCAACAGAGAGATCTTGCCCGAGCTGACCCCCGACGCTGATTCTCATTTGCTGGCTGTCTATCAGTACTTACTGTCGTTGTTACTGACGGCAAGGAGACATGTTCGTGGGGAGAGTACACTCATCACTGGAAAGTCACCAGAGAACTTTCCTACTACTTATTGGAAGCTGACGAACTACTTTAAGCTGCTCAAGTGGTGTGCGCGCTCGCCGCCGTATGCTGCAGTGGTTCGTTTACTTTCTTCATCCCCTCAACTTGTTTGCTTTATGCTCATATTTGCTTTCTTATCCCTGTTCTTCTTTCAGTTCGCTAGTCACTTTGATGCCTTTGTTCAGCTCTTCGAAACCATTGATGGTCCTCGCACTGAGTGTGATCTAAACAAATTGGTAATATTTGTTTTCCTTTCTTGTTCCCCTCTGTCTTGCACTTTGTTCACTGACTTCACCAAATGTCACAAAAATAGCATATGATGGAGTACTGGCTGAAGATGCTTGAACTTGATGAGAGAACAGTGGACCGCATCACCTCCAGCCCAACGCTGCCCACTCGTCTCTTTGATTTCTTTGCCGGTATCAGTCCAAACGAGAAGATGATCGCCTACAACGAGGAAGCTCTCCCCACCTTCTATCGCATCCTCTACCTGTGTTGTGTTCGCAGTGAAGCCTTTATGCAGACGTGGGCCTTCCACACCAACCTCGATTGGGCTACCTCACAGATCTATGTCAACACCAATGTCTATCCGCGCACCTCGGATCACATCTTTGCTGGCATCAAGGTCATTGCGGAAAACATTCCAGAGTATAGACTTCGTCGCTTGCCCGTTGTTCTCAAAGCCAACAAATTGCTTACCAACCACCGCAACATGTTGAGGTATCTTTCTTTACGTTTCATTCTTTGCTTTCTCTTCTTCCCTTTTCTTTTTTTTTCTTTTCCATTACTTCCCTCTGACACTGTGCTTTTCTTATTCACAAAAAAAGGTACTATGATGTATTATTGGCCTCTGAGCCCGATTTTGTAGTATTTTGTGAGAACCAGGGCTTGCAGCAATTGGCAAGAGTACGTATTACGTCTTATCTCTCAAGAATCCGACCTGCTTGTGCGTTGTTCATGCTAACTCTTCATTTTGTTTTGTTTTGTTGCAGTTTTTGCATTTGAATAGCCGTCCACCAACTACAGCTGCCACATCAGCATCATCTGCGCTGAAGAGGGAAGATCCTGTCACACCTCAGGACATCATCACCGCCCTCAAGGTTATGTTCAAAGCGAGCTCATGGATGGCCCAAGAGCCTGAACCTGATGATGAGCGCTTGCAACGCGCCCTTGCCATCTCTGAAGCTTGGGAAGGAAAGGTACCGCACGTTTCTCTTCTCCTTTCTCTCTTTTATTTCGTTTTTTAAACTTTTCTATCTTTTTTTAAATCACCATAACAGACCAGTTTCGTAACAACATTGTTAACGATTGCGGACACGTACAAAGAGGAGGGAGACGTCCTCTTGGAGTGCTATAGGCTGTTGGAGGTGGTGGTGCGTATGGACCGGAGCAACCACTGCCTGGAGCAGCTGCTGAAGAACCTCTTCATGGACCTGACCAGCCTCCAGGACAACAGCTCCTCGCGTCGACCTACCCACCGCAAACCTGTCTACTTCACTTTTGCCTCTGCCATGTTCTCTAGGGCTCTACAGTGCTTCAAGGACGATAGTATCTTGGCCTCTACCTCTGCTTCTTTGGGTTTGCCTTTACTTCTCTCTCTCTCTCTCTCTCTCTCTCTCTCTCTCTCTCTCTCTTCGTCTTTGTTCATGTACGTGGGGAGACACTCATTTTTTTTTGTTTGGCACAAATCTATCAGGAGTGTTGCTCTTGTTGTCAACAGTGCACTTGACCGGAAATCTCCCTAAATTGTTTGCCCACATGGAGGAAGCCTGGGACGGCAGCAAAGGACCATTGGTAGCCGAAAGCCTACGCTCCAACCTCAACCCTCACCGCCTTCAGGACTATCTCTTGCGCGTCCTTCTTCCTTCTCCTGATTCTTCTTCTTCTACTTCCACTTTCTCCTCCCCCAAAGCCACTTCTCCTTTGGAGGATGAGCCGTGTTATCAATTTGTGAAGAAGGTATTTGCTGCAGTGATGGCACTAAACTCTGAAGGAGAGCCGACTTCTTCGTTGGATGCTAAGGGAGAGTATTTGGTGGACTCTTTGGTGGAAGCTGCGGAGGAGGCAATCGAGGAGCATCTGCGTGCTGCTGGCGGAGAAAGTCCATCCTCTACTCCTGTTTTACACGTACGTTATCTTCTTCTCTTTGTTCTTGTTTCTTCCTTCGCTTTCTTTCTTTCTTTCTTTTTTTAACTTTGTTCTGCTACGACAACAGACGTTGAGAGCATTAGAGGTGATATGTACAATGGAAGGGGGTAAGACGTACCTTGTGCAAGGCGGCAATAGGGATGGCTTACGGCAGAAGCTGAAGGCTCTATCGGAAGTTCCACAGCCAATGGCCTCTGCTTTGGAACATCTCACGCAGTTGGTGGCTTTCCTTCTTCATGTCTTATCTTGAACAAACAAACAAACAGGTATCGTTTTATTATTACCGTTTCTCTCTTGTCTCTTCGTTAGTGCTGTTGCGCTTGATTGCTGTTCCTTGTCTTTCCAACGCGGGCTTCCAAGGCTAGAAGCTCCGCTGCCAGTGCTTCCTCCTCGGGACACGAGGATGGTGATGCAGCGTCTTGCACATGAAGGTTGCGATGAGCAAAGGAGTAGGGCGGCGTTGTGGTTGTTGCATCACCCTCTTGTCGCTGGGGATGGGACTGGTGGGACACTTTGGTGTAGATGATGCAGTTTGCCCAGTAGAGTTGCTGCGTGAGGAAGTCGATGATGGCGGTTTGTTGCGTAACGAGGTTCATCAGCTTTCCATTGGCGGTCCTCAGATCCTGGTTGGCCGTGAGAAGAAGCTCAGGGAGAGTGGCTAGCGTAGGTGCTTCCTCTTCTTCGGAAGCGACGTGGTTGTTCGCGCCTTCTTGGTAAGCATGCTCCTGGAAATACGAAAAAAAATAAAAAAGATAAGGATGGTGCCAGGAAATGAGTAGCCAGGCTTAGGAAACACGAATACGCACGTCCATTGCACCTCAAAGGCTCCAGACTGGAGAGGTTCCTCTTCTTCTCTTGCTGCTGCTGCTACTTTTTATTTTTCGCTTCTTGTTGGTCACTACATTTTTGTTGACTGCTGTTTTTTGTTTTTTTTTTAAAAAAAAAACGTGGTTTGCTTCAGATGGCATCACGCCACACAACATTCGGAAAAAAAGTAGTGCCCACACCATGTTGCTGACGGAACTCGGTCGGGAGAATGTTCACAACATGGCAGAGGTCATGAGGAAGTCAGCGCCAAATCGTTGGACAGCGCTCCTTTGGTTGGGGGGTCCCGTACCATCCCATCCATGGGAGGCATGCTGCCTTGGGCGTACGACCTGACCTTGCTTGTTCCTCTGGATTCTCTCCCATGTTTTCCTGCAAAAGCATCGGGCATGGCAGCAACCCTAGGCATAAGGTTTTTTTAAGGACCGTCACGATTCCTCACCTTTTTTTTTTCTCCTCCAAAAAAAAAAAGTAGAAGTGAAAAAGGAGGCAGCACAGCAGCAAACAACGTAGCAGAACAAACCAGCATCCATCCCCTCCTTCTCCTCCTTCTCCTCCTTCTTACCCCTAACCACCACAGAGGGAGTGAGGGAGACAGCAGCGCTATTATTGATTTGATTTTTGATTTGATCTCTCCTCCCAAAAACAAACAAAAATGTTCAAGAAAAAGAAAGTCGATCCAGAGCCCGTCCCAGGGGATCCTGACTACATGGCCCTCAAGGTGACCGTCTACCACGCCCACGTCCCCAAGCGCGACCCCAAGACCAAGATGGGGGGCGACGTCTTTGCCGTGGTCATCTACAACGGCGTGGAGCGGACCACCAAGGTCATGCACCGCACCTCCCGCCCCAAATGGGATGAGACCTTTGAGTTCCCCATAGCGCGGGCGGATCAGAAGAGGCTGACAGAGGTCTTTATCCAGATCTACGACGAGAACGGCCACAAGAAGAGGAAAAGCCAAACGTTTTTTGGGGAGGTGAGGCTCGCCCTGGCCGACCTGGCCAACACCAGCTTCGAGTACGCCCAGCCCAGGAGGTACAAGCTGGGCGGGGAGAGGGGCAACAAGAAGGACAAGATCCAGGGCAATGTGGAGCTGAAGGTGGGCTTGGTGCTGCCCAAGGGGACGCCTGTCAAGAACCAGCCTGCCGAGTTGGAGGCAGGGACATCGGGCGGTCGTATGTCTGAAAAGGCTAAACAAACTCAGAAAGTGTACGTCTTCTTGTACTCTGTAGTTTCTCTCTCTCTCTCTCTCTCTCTCTCTCTCCCTCTCCCTCTCCCTCTCCCTCTCTTTCTTCCTTTCTTTTTTTCTTTACTCCTTCTCAGAGTTCATTCAAACAACAAAACAGTATTGAAGAAGCAGAAGATGTGGTTGATGATACCTATGATAGTGTTCAACGCGCCCTGGTACGTCCCACATTGTCAGCTTTCTTTATTGCCTTTTGTTTTTATCCAAGTCTTACCTTGCTTTTCTTTCTCTTCATCTGTATGATACATATAGCGAGTGGCAGAGAACACCAAAAGAATAGGCGCAGAGACGATGGAGAAACTGGATCACCAAGGCAAGCAGCTGCGCAGCATCCAGGGCGACCTCGACGATATCTCCCACCTGCAGGACAAGGCTGACCGCCACATGCGTGGTATCGAGAGCGTGGCCGGCTACTATGCTAACCATGTGACTTCCTCCGGAAGAGCCAAGGACAACAATCGCAAGGCCGACCGGGAGATTGATAAGCTGCGCAAGGCGGAGTCCAAGGACAAGGCATTGGCCGAGAGGGAGGAACGCCGCCGGCAGAGGAAGCAACACGGCCGATCAAGGGATCGCGGCGAGGAGGATCACAGGGAATATCAGCCAGACTTTAGCATGCTGTCAGAGGAGAAGCAGCAGAAGATCAAGGACACGGACAGCGCGCTGGACCGTTTGGGAGACCTTGTGTCAGACCTCGGAGAGATGGCTTTGGAAATAAGGGGCGAGCTCCAGGATCATAATATTAGGTAAGTTAAAAAAAGATGAGAACGAAAACGACAAAAGAAACTAATATCTTTCCTTCTTTTGTGCAGGTTGGACAAAGTTCGCGATAGTTCTCGTCAAAACAATGAGAGGATGGAGCGAACGAATCGTAAGATCCGAAAACAAGTGGGAAGTTGAGAAGGAACGCAGTGCAGCGAACCTTCAACCCATTGGATTCTCCCCAAAACTGCTCTCTCTCTCTCTCTCTCTCTCTCTCTCTCTCTCTCTCGGTCTCCTGCTTTCGTTTCCTTCTGTACAGGCATTTTTTCTGCTTCTCTTTTTATCGTTCTGGATGTTGACAGTTAGTGACCAGTGGCCATTCAAACAAATGTCTACAAATATAAAAATCTATTGTTGTCAAGTTGAAAGGGAATGGTCCAAAAATAAAAGCCTCCTTTCTCTATCATATGCCATGTAGATGACCATTCTAACCTATTTGAAAATGTAAGTGGAAATTTAAAGGTCTTGGCTTGGTTAGCTGACCGCCATGCATCTTGCCCAACACCTCGCAGTTGCATAGCAGAAAATATGGCCTGCAGTTCAACTTCCAACAATGGAAGCCTTTTGATGATCACCCATATTTTGTTTTGGTCAGTCTCATCTCGTTTTACTTCCGCCCGGTAGCCTGGAAGATTTCGCAGAACCAGGACCACAGCATCAGTTGTCTGAGCACGCCAAAACCAGATGTCTTGTTGTGGTGATGGAGTGAGTTGGTGTGGTAGTGGTGATGAAGAAGAAAGGCGTTTGCGCTTGAGCCTTTGTGTTGGCGAACTGTGCTGCGTGTTGTTTGGTTGTTGTACAGCCACATTTGGGTATTGTGGCGCAGGCAGTTCTTCTTCTTCCTCTTCTTCTTCTTCCTCTTTCTCCTCTTCAGAAAAGCCCATTGCTTCTTCTGCCTCCTGATCTAAGAAAGGCTCAGCAGTTCGCCTTGTATTGTTTCTCAACGCAAAAAGGTCATTAATCACAGAGGTAGAGGGTGGGGGTGCTTGTAAACAAAAGTTAGCAGAGCCCTTCAAAGGCTAAGAGCAACTACCATTACCTTTTTTTGTTGACTTCATCTGCTTTGCACTCGATAGGTCTTTCCATTTCCTATGAATGGCGGCCACAGATCGAGATTTGCCAAAGTCCTTCGTCAACATGGGACATGCTTTTTCCCAGTCTCCGTTGAAGCTTTTGAAGGCGTCACTTACAACTTTTAGTTCCTCTGCGGTCCATGTCTTGCCTCTTCCGCTACTCATTGTGTGTGTATGTGCGTGTGTGCGTGTGTGTGTATGTGTTTTGTAAAATATTTTATGGTCTCACCGTTTGCAAACAAACAAAAAAAAAACCTTCAAAAAGAACTATAGCCACCGTGGTAACGCTAGAAGACTTGCTCATCTTTTTTTACTTTCTTCTTTCCGCTTTTTCAAGTATAGAAATTTCGTAGAATGAAGATCGTTGCAGATCGATTGATTGATAATTGGACAAATTGAATTAAATTTCGTTTGGAGAGGATCGAGATCTTAAGGGTTCGCACTGTGTTTCCGTCAGGTATCCGTCAGATTGAAGTTTGAAGTTTGAAAGAACAAGCAACAAACTATGACGAACTTTAAAGTATGAAACAACGGTTGTGTTAATGTGTATTGTGCAAGGATGTCAATTTGAGCGACCATTTACTTGCAAATACTTGCTTTGGACGCTTTACTTCTTGAAAGTGTATCCCACTGAGGACGTGGGTTGCACTTTTTGCCGTTGTACTCCCAAAACTTTTCGATTTTGGGTCCGTCATGTCGTTGAAGCATTATTGGAACCACGTTTAAGGTCTTTTATTGCTTCCCTCCTCTCCTCTCCTCTCCCTTTCTCTTTTTCACTTTTGCTCTTTCTTTTTGTTGTTGTACTTCTTCTTGTTTCTCCATTTTTTTCTTTCTTTTCTTTTTCTCTTTACTGTCATTCTTCTTTCCTTGCGCTAATCTTTTTTCTTGTTCTTTTTTCCTTTTTTTCCTTTTTTTTTTTTTGCTTGTAAAGCACTTTGATCAGTGTCACGGCCAAGTTCTCCACCAACCTTTAGTCACAGGCATCATAGACACTACAGAGTGTCCTGTTCAGCGTTCTATGAATGCCAACACTCAACGTACATTTATTCTGGCAAAAAAAAAAGCAGCACACAGTCAAATATGAACTTGTGTGGGACTTGGCAACGGAGCTCTTTTCCTGGGTCAACGGCCCTTTTCCAGGTTCAGTGCATGACCTCAAAATCGCTCGTCAAGGCGTTCTCAATTACCTTTCTGTTCGTGAGAGCCTTTTAGGCGACCTTGCTTACCGGGGCGAGCCGAGTTTTTTTAACTCCCATCAAGAGAGAGCGAGGACAAAGCTTGGGCGAGTTGGCTCAAGTGTTTAACCGGCTGTTGGGAGCAGAACGTGTGGAAAGTGGAGAGGGCGATTCGGCGTCTTAGAGTTTTCAACTGCTTACATACCGCTTGGCGTCACTCTTTAGAGTTTCATTCTTCATGCTTTGCCCTCATTGTTCGTGTTGTAAACGTTGATTTTATGTTTCTTTCCCTTTGGCTCATTCAACTTGATATATAACGACCAGTGTCCAGCAAATAAACCTTCGCTCCCTTCCCAGGTCTAATTATCGATAAATGTTCTCTTCATTACGAGAAATTTTCCAGAATGTCAAAAAAAAAAACACACTTATTTTTTTTGTGTGCGCAACAAAAAAAAAAAAAAAGTTTCACCTAAATGAAAAAGTCAATAAAATAAAAGAAAAAAATGCAATGCAAGAGAGACCAGTTGCACCAAAGTTAAGCAAACTAACGTAACTAACTTGGCAGAATGGAGGGGACACAGGAACCAGAGGCCAGTGTCGCCCTCGAACCCCTGGAAGAACAGGCCAAAGCGTTGCTACTCCTGAAGGACGGCTTGGGTCCTTTCTATAACGATCAGAAGGAAGCTCTCCTCGCTCCGGTCTTGGCGTTACCGCTGGCCAAAGCGGCTCCGCTGCTGGCTCGTCTGGTGGCCATCGGCTTTCTCGAGTCAACCGAGCTGGCCTCTTTGACCTCTCGTTTGCTGGCAAGCACTACAGGAGCAACCAAGAAGACCGCAACCACAACAACCACCAATGTAACCGAAAAAGAGAAAGAGAAGGAGGCGAGTCTCACGAAGGAGACTGATACGGCTCGACTCCTGCCCGTCCTCTTCCCTTCCAACGAAGCGCACCTCCTTTCCATGCCGGACGCCACCCGCGAGGAGGTGGAGGGCCTCTTTGACACCCTCCGCAACGCCCTGGGGGTGACCTCCCTCGCCCAACTCTTGGACTTGGAGGAGAGCGACCGCCAGTTTGACACCCTGGAGGACATTCTCCTCGGCGGCGGCGACGACTCGGTTGTCGCCCGTCAGCGACAGCTCTTTCGTGCCGTGACAGAGGCCCTGACGAAGCTCCTCCCAAACGAGCTCGTGGCCGAGCGTAAACAGCAGCAAGAGAGAGCGCTGCTCAAGCAGAGAGACACGGCGGAGATGGAGATGGAGCGGCACAAGCAGTTCACCCGCATGCACCAGGTGTGGTGCGAGCAGGCTCAGCTGTTGTTCGTGCCGATGGTGGCCGATAAGAAGCTCCATTTCTTCTCCACTGTCGACCTGTTGACCGACGATGCTTCCTCTTCGATGAAAGAACAACAAATGGTCTTGAGAAGCAACACTGAGGAGGGAGGAAGCTCGCATGTGATCTTCTGTCTTGACATCAGTGCCTCGATGAACCACGATGAGAAGGGCATCTACCTCCCTCCCAAGTCCAACGACCATCCTCATAGCAGCATCAAGAAGGCAAGAGACCTCATCCCGCCCTTCTTCATGGCCGCTTTAAAGAACGGCGTCCCGGTGACCCTCCTCGTTTGGAACAACGTCGTCTCTCGCCCCATCACCTTCACTCCCGACATGTTTTATGCCTCCAAGAAGAACGGCAAGAAAGAAGGAGAAAAGCAGAAGGAAGGAGGCGGAGAGGAAGAGGAAGAGGAGAACGAGGACGATGACGACATGGAGGGCGGAGAAGAGTTTGTGGAGGATGAGGAGATGGAGAGAATGTTGAGAGAGAAGACGAATGAGAGCGTGTTTGTGGCGACGGGAGGGACCAACATCGAGGCGGCCTTGGCTGCCATCGCTCAGCAAATGGAGGAGCTCAGGAGCCGAGACCGTATCTCCAACCTGGTGGTCTGGTTCTTGACCGATGGCGAGGAGACGCGTTGCTTGGACCACTCCGCCATCAACAAGAACGCCAGCAACCTGCAGAGCACGCTCACGAAGCAACAAGTGCTGCGCATTCCCTCCAACAGGGCAGACCCCAAGTTCAACTACTTCAACGTGGAAGACCCACACACCGGTCTGACCGAGTACCAAAGGAAGATGGTGGGCGACTTGGAGACAGCTTGCAAGCGCTTGCAGGATGAGAGCGAAGAGGACAGCAGCGATCGCCGTGGTGGCTGCTCCCTCGAGTTTCACGTCTGCCACTTTGGTGAGGCTCATCCCCTGCTGTTGAAGGCCTTGAGAGAGGCCTCCAACGGACACTTTCACGCGGTGGCTGACATCGAGAGACTGAAAGGGGAGATGGCGGCGATGGCCTCCGGCACCAACACCATGCTAACCATCAACGGTCTTCGCACGGGCAACGAGCACGTCGTGCCGGCAGCTGTCTCCAAGGAAGGCATTCTCTTCGCCAGAGGACATCTTCCTTGGTCATTCCTCATGGAAGAGATCGTTGCTCCTCCTTCTTCCGCTGCTTCTTCTTCAGAAGAGAAGACTGGCATTGTTCTTCGTTGTGGCAAAGGAGGAAAGAGGAAAGAGTATTGGTTAAGGAGCCACGAGAGCAGCGTTCTTTCCGAAGAGGTCAGCACGCACGTGGCCAAGATTCTCAGCCTCGAGCCCCAACTGGAGAGCCTCCTCTCTGCCATAGGCCAGGACATCAGCCCCAGCGGCATGGAGCGCTCCAGCCAACGTTTGGAGCAGCTCAAGCAGCAAAGAATGGAGGCTATCATCAGCCTCGCTCAACACATTCGCAACAAGGTGGCCCTCCGCTCATTCCTGGAGAAGGTCTTGGAGAGCGTGGACACCCAGGCCAAAGCCCTCGAGAGAATGTTGGCTCAGTACTTGCGCACGGAGGCTGGCTCTTACGACAAGACGCAGGCCAAGCAGTCCGAGTTCTTCAACCCGAAGGAGCAGATGGCCATCGCGGCGGGGTTGGAGAGCATGAAGGTGCAGCTGGGCCATGGCTTTGTCACCCAGTCCACCCTGGACCGACAGGTGGAGCGGCTGATAGCACAGAGGGGAGCATGGGCCAGAGACCTCCTTCATCGCGTCTGCCTGTTGGCTTGCGATGAGGATGAGGAGGAAGAGGAGGAAGGAAAGGAACCTCCCAAGACCACACTCACATTGCTCATCATGGAAGGCAAGGACGTGGCGGAGGCTCGTGCTGCCCTCTTGCAGAGGTTGTTGAAGGAAGAGATGGAGAAGGGCAAGCTCTTCCCCAAGGCAGAGCTTGTGGAGGAAGTTATCACCCACAACAAGAATAACCCAGAAGAGCTCCTCTCTTGCGTTCGCTATCGTTTGGTCGGCGGAGGCAGAACCGCTCTCTCCGAGATGAGAGAGCGAAGCGGCCTCCTCACCTTGGGAGAGATCTATCCTGCCGAGCGAGTGGTGGCCAGGCACACCGTCGTGGCGCTCTCCAAGGACGTCTCTGAGACTTGCAAGCGGCTTTGCGACCCCCTCTCCTTCTCCACCATGCTGGAGCTTATCCAGGAGAACAGCACGCTGCCGGCCTTCCTCTACACCATTGCTCCTAACCAGTCTGCCGGCCTCATCTATAACTCCAAGGAGATGATGCATGTTGTGGAGGGAGGCTCGGACGCCACCTCCTTTGCCTACTTTCGTTTGTTCTGGCGGTTGGCCGACAAAGAAGGAGAGAAGGAAGGGAACAGCTTGGTTCGCGTGCCAGGCACCTTCTCCTCGGCTAACTTTGCCCTGCCCATCGCCCCCGAGCCTCTCTCCAACCTGGTTCTCTCCAACCTGCTCCCCGGCCTGCTGAGCGAGTTCGTGACCGGCACGCCGATGGCTCCTCTCACGGAGACGGGCAACCTCTACATCGGCTTCCTGCTGATGCACATGAAGAAGAGGCCACCCACAGGCATGGACGTCAGCCGCATGGCCGAGATCCTGGCCACCTTGGCCTGCTGGATAGATAACCCCAAGACCCTGCCCAAGTACCACGACGCCATGGGACTTGTCCTGAAACTTGTGAACGGCAGGAGCGTCCTCAAACAGGCCGACTCTCCTGGAAAGTACATGCCGGTCAAGGCCTTTGCCTACGCCTTGCTCGATGGAGAGTTCCCGGCAGCGGCCAAGCTGGAGGCCCTCCAGAGGGTCAGTCTTTACAGGTCCTGCAAGCTGTTGTTGGGCAAAGTGGAGGTAAAGAAGGGAGCAGCTGCTCCCCCGCAGCAAAGGGGGTTGTCGGAGAAGCTGTTGGCGGAGCAGATGGTGCTTCGCAAGTGGTTGAGGCAGTTGGTGCGTAACTTGGTCAAGCTAACATCACCATCCTCTTCTGCTGCTTCATCTTCTGCTGCTTCTTCTGATGAAGCAGAAAAGAAGAAAGAAGGGGGAGAAGAGGAGGAAGAAGAGGAGGAAGAAAACAAAGCAGAGATTCCAGAAGATGCACTTCGTATTGCGCAGGAGTTGGGCCAGTTGGTGTTGCTCAACGATGATGATGTCTCGGAGGAAGAACAACAATCCCGAGTCCTGCTCTTCCTCTCCAAAGAGGGCATGCTCCCTTTCCTCGTCTCCACCTTCTTCGAACTGGTACAAAGGAAGACGCGCCTGGCCTTCCCTGCATCCTTCTGCTGGAGGACCCTCCAAAGGCAGTTCTTCGTGTGGCATTGCATCGCCACCTATCCCATCGATAAACTGAAAGAGAGCTTTGCAGCCTTTCGCTCTCCCAACGAGTTCGAGCAGCATGTTATCACTCGCTTGGAGCCGCTTCGCCAACACAAGGAGCCTTTTGCTCACACGTTGCTCTCCTGGGTGGATGAAGAGACGGAGCAGCACTGCACCTTGCAGGTCAACCTCAGCAACAACAATCTCTTTGTGAGGGACACGATGACCGGCAAAGGTCATACCTTGGACCTTAAGAACAAAGAGGACGGGCGCGTCCTTTGGCAGAGGTTCTGGAAGCAACTGATGTTGCCGGTGTTTAAGCTGTGGCATTGGAAGGGACGTCCCTCCAATGGCTATGGCCTGTTTAGACTGGATTACGACGTGGTGCGTGCTTTGTTGGATCCTACAAATCAGCTCATTGAAACGCTTAATACTGTACGTTCTCTTCTTTATCTTTATCTTTTCTTTTTTCTTCTTCTTCCTTTGCTTTTTTCTTGTTTCTGTCTGTTCACATCGACTGACCCGTTGTTCTATAACCAGACTCAATTGGCAGAGTACAATGCAGCCAAAGAGTGGCGCAACAAAGCGTACGCAGCATTCGTGCCTCCACGCCCCGAGGTCGCTCGTCTCTTGGACGAGCATTACACAGTGGCCAAGCAAATAGCAAGAAGCGTCACCGGAAAGCCTCGCATCTCCGTGGTCATCATCGGCAACGTGGACTCTGGCAAGTCGACCACCTCTGGCCATCTCATCACCGAGTTGGGCTTTGTGGACAAGAGAATAGTGGAGAAGTACGAGAGGGACGCGAGAGCCGCCGGAAAGAACACCATGTCCAAGTACGCCTGGGTCATGGACAAGCTCCGCACTGAGCGCGAGCTCGGCGTAACCATCGAGGTCAGCTGTTGGAGCGTGGAGACGCCTAACTATGACGTGGATCTCCTGGATGCTCCCGGCCATCGCTCTTTCATTAAGAACATGACGGTGGGCGCCTCCATGGCGGACGTGGCCATCTTGGTCATCAGTGCTACCGATGGGGAGTTCGAGGCTGGCATAGCCAGAGGGGGCATGACTAGAGAGGAGGCCCTCGTGGCCTACACCATGGGAGTCAGGAACTTCATCGTGGCGGTCAACAAGATGGACACGGTCGGCTACGCTCAGAAGCGCTTCGAGGAGATTGTAGGTGAGGTCCAGCGCCTCCTCCGACAGGTAGGCGTCCAGGACAAGAGAACGGTCTTCATCCCTATCAGCGGCTACCACGGCGACAACCTCATCTATCCCTCCGAGAACATGCCTTGGTACGAGGGTTGGACCAACGGCATGACCGGCGCCAAGGGCACGACCTTGGTGGAGGCCCTGGACAACCTTTCCCTCCCCGTTCGTCCGGTGGACAAACCGCTTCGCATCCCCATTCTCCAATCCTTCAAGGTGACGGGTGTTGGAACGGTGGCCATCGGTCGTGTGGCCAGCGGTGTCCTTCGTCAGAACGACACCTTAATGCTGATGCCCGAGGGCTTGACCGCCCAGACGACCAGCATTCAGATCCATCACACGGACCGAGCGGAGGTGCTGCCGGGCGACCTCATCGGCTTCAAGGTCAAGAACTGTCCTGAGCCCTACAAGGAGCACGTCTACCGAGGGTTGGTGGCCTGCCATGCCAACGACCGACCCGTTCGTGCCGTCAAGGCCTTCATCGCTCAGATCCTCGTCCTCAACCACAGCAACGGCATCAGCGCTGGCTTCTGCCCTCAACTCTACTGCCACACCGCCTCCTTTCCCTGCCGAGTGGAGGAGCTGCTGCAAAAGCTGGACAAGAGGACTGGCAAAGTGGTGGAGGAGAAGCCCCAAAAGGTTCGCACGGGAGAGGCCGCCATCTGCCTCATGCGACCAAAGGGAGGGCGAGCGGTTTGTTTGGAGACCTTCCAGGAGCTGGCTCCCTTGGGACGCTTCCTCATGAGGGACCAAGGACAGACCGCGGTGGTTGGTGTTGTGAAGGAGATCGTGGAGGAGGAGAAAGGAGGAACGGGGCTTGGACGGAAGGGCAGAGCTGCCGCTGGAAAAGGACGGTTGGCCACTGGCAAGTCTTACTTCTCGCAAGCCACTGCTACCCGTGGCAAAAGAGGAGGAAGACGATAGCTTGAAGAAATAACAAAACGTGAAGGATAATGGAACGAAACGCACATGTAAGAAAGAACAAAAAGATTGAACCAAAGTCTGTAAAGTTTGCGTTTTTAGTTGTTGCTCTCCTTTCTAGAAGTGTTGCTGTCTTCAGCAGAAGAGGAACCAGCAGAGGAGGCCGTGCTTTCAAAAAGAACGTCAATGTACCCTCGGGCAATTTGGTCGATGATGGAACGGTCGGGCACAGCCTGTGACATGCCATAGATAGCACCAGCGCCTTGCGCCTTGCTCGCAGCAGGGTTCTTCATGAGCTCAGCAGCAATGCTCTGAAGGTCCGCCACAAAGTCATCCGCTCGATGCATGTTGGCGGGTGTCAAGCAGAGGTGAATGCTGGAAGGGTACTGCAGGTTGTTGAGATTCCACCCTCTGTGGTTCATCTCCTCTCCCAACCTGTAGATGTCAAAGTGGTCCGAGGTGAAGGCCACCACGCTTACCAGCGGCTCCCCAAGGAGCTTCAAGCCGGGAATGCTCTTGATGCCGGTGGCAATCTTTCTGGTGTTGGCAATGACCTCCCTAGTGGCACGCACGTAGCCCTCTTCTCCGACGGACATCATGGTGGCCCAGCAGGCGGCGATCAAGGCTCCGGGCCTGCTGCCGGCGATGGTCGGGGAGGCGTAGATGCCTCCTGGCCAGTCGGGAGCCACAAAGTACTGGAAGCTCCTCAGCTCCTTATTGCGGTAGAGAATGACGGAGGAGCCCTTGGGAGCAAAGCCGTACTTGTGGGTGTCGCAGGAGATAGAGGTCACGCCGGGCACTCTAAAGTCAAAGGGACGCAGAGGGTAGCCCGCTTTGGCCATGAAAGGCACCAAGAAGCCTCCCAGGCAGCTGTCTACATGCAGTCCCACATTGTATCTCCGGGCTAGAGCGGCCAGCCCTTGAATGTCGTCCATGGTGCCGTGAGGGAAGCTTGGGGCAGAGCCCACAAGAGCCACCGTGTTAGAGGTGATGGCACGACGCATGGCCTCGATGTCGGCACTCCATGTCTTCTTGGAGACGGGTACGTGAACGAGCTTGATGCCAAAGTAGTCGCAGGCCTTGTCAAAGGCGCAGTGCACGGAGGAAGGGACCACGATCTCCGGCTTGGTGATGCCCTTTACGGCCTTACCCCACTCCCTATAGGCGCGGCAGGCCATGAGGATGCTCTCCGTGCCGCCGCTGGTGGTGGTGCCGCAGGCCTCCTCGCTGCCGTTGAACATCTTGACGACCATGGCGATCACCTCTGCCTCCATCTTGCGCACACCAGGGAAGACGTCCGGGTGCAGTGGGTTACTCCATGTGAACATCTCGTAGGCTCGTACTGAGATCTTTGTGATGTCCTCTCCGCCGTGGTATACCTACATGTGCAAAGTCATGCCGGGTGGAACAGGATATAAGAAAAGAAGCGGAAGAACGAAGAAAGAAGAAAGAAGAAAGAAGAAAGAAGAACAACAAGAACCAAAACAAGACAAGACAACAACGACAAGAAGCAAGAAGAATAAGAATAAGCAGAGAGATAAAAACAATAAACGAACCGCGCCGGAAATCTTGCCCTCCTGCCAGTGGTGCTTGCCCATGCCCTTCATAATGCTGAGCTGCTCCTCGATCTCCTCAGGGGTGAGCCCCTCCTTGGGCAGCTCGTTATAGACCGGCAGGCCCTCCGGCAGCTGCGGGATGAGGCTCTTCCGCACCTGGTCCATGTTCTTTGAGATCTCTCCCTGGATGGTCCCTTTGATGAGGGGCAACCGTTTGACCTGCGTGAAGAAGGTGAGGAGGAGGTACTTCTTGAGGTCCCTGAGCAGGCGGCGCGGGCCGCAGTCGTACAGCCGCCAGAAGAAGCTGAGGCCGAGGCGAAGAACCACCACGTAGAACACCACGTTGCGGATGGTGCGCAGCCACGGCCTGGCCTCCACCAGTTGGGTGAGTTGGGTGTAGGGACGTGCGATCAAGTCAGACATGGTCGGATGAGTCTGCTTGGAACCGCCTTTTATAATGGAAAGGGATGAGAAACGGGATTTGTTTGGAATTCAAAAAAAAAAGACAAAAAAGAAAGAAAGAAAGAAAGCGAGGTTCAAACCGTGTCACGTTATAGTTGGGCAGGAAGTTGGAGGACGAACGGAAACGCAGCAAAAATGAAACCCCCTTTATCTTTCTTCTTCGTGGATTAATGTCTGTCGACACCCCATGGAGATGAAGGGACGCGATAACGAACCACTTTCAAGGCGGGTTTCGGACACTTTTTGCCTTGTTACAATGCTCTTGTTATTCGCTTCTTCCGCGGAGAATTGCGCCAGATCTCGGGATGATGTCAGCCGATCTCTGTAAAGGTGACGTCACACCAAAGATCTCCGATTTCTTTCTTATCCGCTCTCTTATCTACGCTCCTGTCCGCTGCGATTTCGCTCTTATCCTCGCTCTTATCCTCTCTCATATCTACAGCGATCACGTTTTTTTTTTTTCCCTTTGTTTTGTGTGGTTCGATCGCCTCTTTCGCTTTCCTCCATGGCATCGCCGCCTCTCGCTCCGATATGTGTGTGAAGGCCTGGTGAGGATGGAGGAGTATCTCTCGTTGAACTCACCGGGATTAATGTGCCTACATGATTGCTTCTCACTCTCATCGTCTCCCATTCCGTTGCTGTTCCGCTTCTCTCTTCTATCAGTGATAGAATCTATCACTGGCTACCTGTGTAGAAGACAACTGTGAAGAGCTGACAACGAAGAGAAGAGTAAGAAAGAGAGATAAAGAGAAGAGAGACAGACCGAGATGAGAGAACATACCCCCAATAAATAAATGCTCCGTCATTTCAGTCGTTTGATGAACTCTCTGGGTTTTTTTTTGTTGTTCTTTTCTCCTCGTCGTTATTTTCTCTTCCTTTACTCGAAAATGGAGATGGAACCATTCCAACCAGATGCAGCCAGGCAGCGTGGCAACAAAGGGTGAAAGACAACGCCAGTACATACCGTGTTGGCAGTGTTGCTGAATGGCTGCGCCAAGACCTTCACTAAAGCAGATGACTTCCAATCGTAGAAATAAACTTTGCCATCTGTCGATCCCGATGCAACCAACATTCCATCTGGGCTTATGTCACAGGTGATCCGATAACCTGCTACTTGATGACCTTCAAAGCGCTTTTTTGTGAAATAGTCAGATCGCTTCATTCTCTCGCACTCGCTCACTCTCCTCCCCGCTCTTCTTTTTCTCTTTCTGTTATTCAATTTCTTTAAACGTTTTTGTTACCTTTCTTTTGTTGAGCTTAAATGGCGGTTGAGTGGAGAAGATGGTGATGTACCCAGCGTTGGATTGAGCAATGAAGCTCGCCCCATCTGGATGAGCTCGCAGCCATGGGCATGTATACACTTCTTGATAGACTTGATTGGAGATCACCACTCCCTTATAATGTAAACGTAAGAAATGATAGGAGAAAGAGAACAAAAAGGGAAGGCGAAGAAAGAAGAGAAGACATACAGCTTTGAAATCCCAAACCATGATGCCCTTATCAGCGGAGTTGCGTTTGAGCACGTCAGCACTGGACACGAACTGCTCACCTTCTTTGATGAACTCCAGGCTCTGAACCTGGCCCACAATGCCTTTATAGCGAATGGCCATCTTGGTGGTTCGCAGATCCCAACAAAAGAGTCCTGACTTGGCACCTCCGCACAGGAACAGGTTGCTCTCATCCGTTGATGGATGGTAACGTAATGCTGAGAGAAATGGAAAGAAGTAAGCAAGGATGAAGAAGAACAAAAGAAGGGTGATTAAGAAATGATAACAACCTGTGATAAATTCCTCATGTTTGATAGTCTAATGTGTGTGAGAGAGAGAAGTAATGTAAGTGAACGAAGAAAGAAAGGAGAGAGAGAGAGAAGGAGAGAGAAGTTCGTAGACACTCGACACAGCGAAACAGAACAACAGACACAAACCTGAACAAGCTGGCCTGTCTGCACGTCCGTCAGTAAAACATGTTTGTCGAAGCCACCCGATAACATATGGCTATTATCATGACTCCATTGAATGTCCCTCACGCCAGCTTCATGGCTGGCTATAACAACGCTCTTGCATGGGCGCTGCTCCGCTTTGTTGGCTCGAAAGACATCCCATAAACGCACCGTGCCATCCATGGATGCAGAGGCCAAATACCCTCCTTTGTTTGTTTGTTGTTTTGTAGGGGATGAAAAGAACGTAAAAATGAGAAAGAAAGAAAGGAACGACAAGAAAGAAAGGAAGAAAGAAAGAAACGAAAAGAAAGAAAGAAACTACAAGAAAGGAAGGAAGGAAGAAAGAAAGAAAGAAAGAAAGAACCCACAAACCATTCAGGTTGGACCAGCGTAAGACGTTCACGGCGGCACCATGTTGGCGCAACAAGAGCGAAGGAGAGGTCTTGTTGGGCAGTTTCGTGCGATGCTGCGCCCTCTTCTTCCTCCTCCATTGCTCCTCCTCAGAAGAAGAAGAAGCACAAGAGCCGACCAGCCGTCGAAGCCTTATGGGAAGTGCTTCCACACTCACGTCAACCGAGAGAGCAGAAGAAGAGGAGGAGGGGCCAGACGAAGAATAAGCAGAAGCAGAAGAAGAAGAAGAAGAGGAAGAAGAAGAAGAAGAAGAAGAAGAAGAAGAAGGAGTAGAGAGGCGTTGTCGTTTGGAGACGTAGGGCCGAACGGGAGGGGCCGTGGTGGCGCCTGTCGACTTGATCATCTGCTGGGAAGCGAGGCCTCTCTTTGCGGCTGGGGAGGGCGTTGTTGTTGCGTCACGGGGAGGACCTTCTTCAGCCGGTCGGTCTGCCTCCTCCTCCTCTCTTTCATTCTCTTCTCCCTCTTGGCCGTACCCAGCCAACAGCTCTTCCATCGTTTCTTGCTACTCTTTTTTCTGTGCTACACGTTCCTTTTGCACAAATCGTACAGAAACACAGCACCATCTGTGCAAGGAATTATTATCGTGCTCATATTCTACAATAATCGTGCAGTTTTAGTGCAGCCTTTATGCCTTAAAAAGGTTTTATTACCTAAAAAGGTGAAAAGGTTTCTTCTCCAAAACAAAAAAAAAACGATTAAAAAAAAAAAAGTGAAGAAAGAAAAAAAAAAAACAAACCGGGTCGAGCCGACGGGAATGGAGGGCAGGCAGAAGGCAGCTCGCAAGGGGTCCTCCTCTTCGGCCTCTCACTCGGAGGAAGAGCGTGAAAGGGCAACGGACGGCAGGTCACGCAGCAGCAGCAGCAGCTCGTTCGGAGCTGCGCTCACCATTCGAGAGTTATCCGACCCAGTCGTTCGTTTCTTTCCTTCCATCATTTCTCTCTCTCTCTCTCTCTCTCTTCTTTTTTGCTTTTTCGTTTTCTTCTTTTCTTTTTCTTTTTACAAAAAGAATCTCTTGACGAAAAAAAAAAAGACTCGCTGCAAGTCGTATTTGCTGCCGGGAGAACAGATCCAGGGCTACTTTCAGGACGTGCGGTGGACCTCCACTCGCGCCAAACCGCCATCGCAACAGCAGCAGCAAGAACAAGGGGGTGGCGCTGCCCCACGCTCCAGTAGGAGGAACTCCAAGCGAGCGTCGATGTCGCTGGCCTTCTATACCCTCTTTCTGACCAACTTTCAGCTGGTGGTCATTGCGGATCAGCCCTCCACCGTACCGCAGGTAATTTCGTTAAACGGTTGTTTTGTTTTGTTGTGTTGTCTTTTCTATTACTTCAAAACTTCGCGCGCCCCCTCTCTCTCCCTCTCTCTCCCTCTCCCTCTCCCTCCCTCTCTCTCTGCACTTCTGTTGTCCTTGCTCTCATTCTCTACTTTCATACAGCAAGCATTCATTCCATTGACCACAATCCAAAGAATCAAGAAGAAGAAAGACAAGGAAGATCCATTATCCTCCCTCTGTATTGAACTCATCTGCAAGGACATACGACATGAACGTTTCCACTTTAACACTCACCCCACCAAATCCGGAGGTGGGCAAAATCAGTTCCAATCCTTTTACGAGAACCTCCTCGCTGCGGTCTTTCCTGCGCGTGCATCCTCCCTCTTTTGCTTCCACTATACGCCCAGTTATATCTCCAAGTTCAACGGGTGGACCATCTATAACGCCAAAGAGGAGTACAAGCGGTTGGGTCTGACCTCCTCGCGATTTTGGAGGCTGACCAGCGTGAATAAGCAGTATGTGATCGCCCCTACGTACCCTTCCGTGTTGGTGGTGCCAGCCTCAATTCCTGACGAAACTCTTGTTGCAGTTGCCAAGAAACGAAGCCATGGTTATTTCTTTCTCTATTCTTTGTATCTCGATCCTACTAACTGTTTTTTCTCCTGTCAGGACGAATACCAACATGTGTTTGGAAACATCCATCCAGTTCGTCGTGTTTGTTGCGGTCAAGTCAACCGCTGGTTGGTCTTACAAGGAACAAATCCAAAGATGATGAGGTAAACCTCTTCGCACGTGTTCAAAAGAAAATAGAAAGAAAGAAAGAAAGAAAGAAAGAAAGAAAGAAAGAAAGAAAGAAAGAAAGAAAGAAAGAAAGAAAGAAAGAAAGAAAGAAAGAAAGAAAGAAAGAAAGAAAGAAAGAAAGAAAGAAAGAAAGAAAGAAAGAAACGACAAGAAAGAAAGAAACGACAAGAAAGAAAGAAAGAAAGAAAGAAAGAAAGAAAGAAACGACAAGAAAGAAAGAAAGAAAGAAAGAAACGACAAGAAAGAAAGAAAGAAAGAAAGAAAGAAAGAAAGAAAGAAAGAAAGAAAGAAAGAAAGAAAGAAAGAAAGAAAGAAAGAAAGAAAGAAAGAAAGAAAGAAACGACAAGAAAGAAAGAAAGAAAGAAAGAAAGAAAGAAAGAAAGAAAGAAAGAAACGACAAGAAAGAAAGAAAGAAAGAAAGAAACGACAAGAAAGAAAGAAAGAAAGAAAGAAAGAAACGACAAGAAAGAAAGAAACGACAAGAAAGAAAGAAAGAAAGAAAGAAAGAAAGAAAGAAAGAAAGAAAGAAAGAAAGAAAGAAAGAAAGAAAGAAATGGAGAACGGAGGCAAAGAAAGCAGGAAGAGAGAAAATGAATTTTATCTGATCACACAATCCCAGGAACTTTTGGAAGCGATACGGCTCACCCATCCTTCTGTTGGGGAGAGGGCAAAGCTCTATATAGTGGATGCTCGTCCTAAAAAGAACGCAAGGGCCAACGCCGTGGTTGGTGGAGGATTCGAGAACTTGTCCAAGTCCAAGTACAGCAAGTTATTTTTCCTTGGAATCGATAACATACACGGTATCTTCTTTCTTATTTTTTTCTTTGATTTGTCCTAACTCATCTTTGCCTAAAAGTTGTGAGAGAAGCGCATGAGAATGTCCGCAAACTGAGTTTATTGTTTGCGAGAGAGCCAACAGACTCACAACGTTGGTTATGGGAGGTTTGATATTTCTATCGTTGCTGTTTGCCAAATCTTAGTCTTTCTTTTTTCTTTCTCCGTTTATTGAATAGGCGGCACAGAACAGCGAATGGGTATCTATCATTGGAAAGATACTTAAAGCAGCCTCTTTCGTGACCAACCTCTTGGAGAGGGAACCGTGTTCAGTGTTGACGCACTGCAGCGACGGCTGGGACAGAACCAGTCAAATCACGTCGCTGGCTATGCTAATGCTCGACCCTTACTTTCGTACATTGAAAGGATTCGCGGTTCTCATAGAGAAAGAGTGGCTTTCATTTGGACACAAGGTTGTGTTCCTGCTGCTTGTTCTCCTGTTTCTCATGTTCTTCTCCTTTCTGCTAAACAGTTTGCAACTCGGCATGGGCATGCTGGAGAGGAGCAGGGTGGATCGATGCAGGACTACAAGGATAAACAACGCGCACCAATTTTTCTCCAGGTTCGATTCTTCATTTGTGTTGACATGTCAAACTACTAACACTTTCCGTTGTTTCTTGTGCTTCGTCGATTCAGTTCTTGGACTGCGTGTGGCAACTAATGCAACAATGCCCACTTTCGTTTGAGTTTAACGAAAGACTTTTGATAAACTTGCAAGACTGGGTGTATTCCTGCGTGTTTGGAACTTTTCTTCACAACTGCGAAAGACAAAGGATGATCTCTCCATTGGAACACCCAGAAAGACATCTAGCCCTTCCTGCTTCTTCCTCCAAACCCTCCACAGGTGCTGCTTCCCGTTCTGCCTCTCGTCCGAGTTCACGTGCTGGCTCTCGTGCGAGCTCTAGAGCATCTTCTGCAGCTTCGTCTCCTGCACCTTCTCCGATGCCCTCTTCAAGAACACCAAAACGCGGTAACGGGGAAGGAAGCGATGTTGAACGAGGAAACAGTGGAGGAGAAGAAACGAAAAGACTGCCTAAGCCCAATAGAAAGAGCTCCAGAGAGCCAAAAGAGAAAGAACCAGCTTCATCATCTAACAAGAAGCTACCAAAAGGCTTTCTTCCTAACCACAGCGTTTCTGTTTGGAGCTACGTCAACACAAATGCTCACCTCTTTCTGAATGAACTCTACGAACCTCAAAAGAAGGATGAGGTGCTTCGAGCTCAGGTCGGGGGAAGAAACATTCGCTTCTGGAGTGGATACTTTTTGAGATGGGTAGTCTCCGCTCCCACAGCAACCACATCACCACCGTCAACTCCCACCGATTTGCCCTCTTCTGATTCTTTATCCTCTTCTGACAACAAGGATAAGGAGAAGGAAAAGGAAGGAGAAGAAAGGGTTACAACCACAAAGAGCGGAGTACCAACCGAAGAACAGCCATCTTTGTTGAACGAGGAAAAGACGGACTGCAATTACTTCTCCTACACAGGAATGAGCAGCAGCAGCTTCATTCTTCCCAGCTGGAACCGAAGCCGCCTCTCTATCTCTTACTCTGGAGGTGGCTCTCTTCGCGGGTACGGCCGACGAAGCGATCCTCGTTCTCATAGTGCCTCTTCTCCTACTTCTAGTTTAGCCTCCTCCTCCTCTCGAGGAGGAGAAGGAGGAACGAAAGGAGAAGTCGACAAAAGCATCAATATAGGGAGAAATAGAGGGTTTAGCGACAATCCAAGTAGAAAGATTCTTTCTTCCTCCTCTTCAGTGAGTATCGCCACAACGAGAAGCGGCAAAGAGAGAGGCTCCGCCATTCTCACTTTTCCTTCTCCCACCTCTGCTTCCATGTCAGTCCTTCCATTACCCCCGCCAATCTCCACCTCCTCCCCGCTGCTTTCGAGGGGATACGGTGGGAACAGCTCCGGATCCTCTTCTTCTCCTTCCTCTCCTTCATTTATGCTGAGAAGATCCCAACAACAGCAACAGAGACAACGCAATCTAGCAGCAGTGGCAACTTTAAGAGAGCACGCCTTGCCTCCAGTGCAAGAGGGGGGAGAGCAGCAGCAGGATCATTTTACTTCCTCTTCTGGGCTTGGTGGGCTTTAACAAACGAAGAAAAAGAGTGATTGAAGACACGAAGAAGGAATGAAGGAGGAATGAAACGCAACAACCTGAGAGCAGGTCATATAAGAAAAGTAAGGTTGGTGTTCATTTTTGAAGGAGAGCCATCAAAAACGAATGTTCACCTTTTTTTTGTACTTTTTTTTAACAATCAAATGTACCAAACAAACTAAACATTTAAACACTTTCCATGTTTTCTTTTTTGCTCGGAACACTCTTGCATTGCATCTTGTTGTGATCTTATTCATGTTCGTCTTGTTCGATGAACGGGTAACAGGACCTTTCCCATGTCGACACGTCTGCTAGACAGGTCGACCAAAAATAGGTAGTGCCGACAAATTTTCAGGAACGAAAATATTCCAAGAAAAGCGGGAGTGGAGAAAAATTTAAAACACACAAGAAGAAGAGTGAGACGATGAAGCGAACGCGCTCCACGGGAGGCGGCGCTGATCAAATGAAGCAACTCTCTTTGGACCAATACTTTCACGCCTCTCCTGGAAAAAGAGAAAAAGAAGCAGAAGCCGACGAGTTCACTGCGACAAAAACGAAAAACAAAACTCCCTCCAAACGAACAAGAATCGACTCGGAGGAGCTGCCCCAGGATGAGAACCTCAGCCCACGAACAGAAGGGAAAGTAGCGGCCAGCAACAAAAGAAGAAGGGACCAAAGAAAGGACAAAGTAGAAACAAAGAAGAACAACAACCAAGGCAGTGAACGGAGGGCGGAGGGAAGTGGTGGAGGCGGAGGGAGCCTCTCCATAGACTCGAGCCTGATCCCCTCGGTGCCGTTGGGCGAGCTGGCAGAGTTCTCTCAGCACGAAGAAGCGAGAACCAACTTGGCGAGCCTGGGCGTATCCGCCTATCGACCGGAGGACGTCGAACAAAATGTTTTGGCACAGGTTCACACACTCTGCTCGCTCTTGCTCTTGTCTCTTTCTTCTCTCTCTCTCTCTCTCTCTCTCTCTCTCTCTCTCTCTCTTGCTTCCTTATAACAAAACGAACCTAAAAGGTGGACGAAGCGTTGGAGAAGAGAGAAGTGGCCAGAGAGCAGAAACGGTTGGAGGCTTTGAGGCAGGAGATTAACAAGGTTAGGGCAGAGCTCGCTCAGCTGGAGGCAGTGAGAGACCCGAAGGTTGCTTCTAAAACAGTTGTGCAAAAGAGCACCAAAGTGAGTCTTTCTCTCTCTCGTTTCTCTTTTCGTTGTGCTCCATGCTCAAAAAAAAAAAAAAATGAAACTAGAAAAAGAGGTTGGAAGAGCTGGAGAGGAAGGAGAAAATGATGGTGGCACTGGCTGCTTCAAGGCAGAAACAGAAAGCCAAGGAGACTCCAGCTGGCCGTTCTTCCTCTTCCTCTCGGCGAGGCCTTTCCTCTACATCTAGCAGCATTCAAGAAGACTCAGGTTTTTCTTTCAAGTGTTCCTCGTTATGCTATTTGCTTTTTGCTCTGTCTCTAAAGCATTTTCCATCTTTTCGAAGCATTCGATGCTGCATTGAAAGAAACGAAACGGGACCGGTTGATACGAACCGGAAAGATAACTCCATTCGAAAAGTCATCCACACAAAAGAGCCAACCCCAACGAGTGAAGAGCTCGATGGCAACCTCACCGGCAATGGATGAAGAGCAAGAGTTAGAAGCCAAACGAATGGGCATGGATGGAAGTGCTCAACCGGAGCGAGAGAAAGGCAAACTCCCTCCTAGTTTAAGAGAGTTGCGTCGAGAAGAGAAAAGAAAGAAGAAAGGAAAGAGCAGAAGGCTGTCCAAAAAGGACTTGGTTATGTGGATGGACGATGCTGATGATGAGGTGTATTACGCTCGATTAGAGGCATGGCAGGAACAACGGCAACAGCTGTTACAGGAGATGCGGCAGAGAAGAAAGAGAGAAAATAAGATGCAAGTAGAGCAAGAGGAAGTAGAAGAGGAAGAAGACGAACAAAAAGATGTATTGAGAAAGTTTAGAGAGTCCACAGAGGATGAAGAGAACGAACATGCGAAAGAAGGAAAAGACGAAAAAGAAAAAGAAACGGAAGAACCCCAAGAAACTGGAGGTGAAGAAGAAGAAGAAGAAGAAGAAGAAGAAGAAGAAGAACAAGAAGTAGAGGAAGAAGACGCATTAAATTCAGTGGATGATATGGAGGAAGTTGTGACTCCACAAGACGTGGTACTGGAAGGTGGTTATCGCATTCCGGACTTTGTATACGACAGACTTTTTGACTACCAAAAGACTGGCGTGAGATGGCTGTGGGAGTTACATTGCCAAGGAGCTGGAGGAATCATTGGTGACGAAATGGTACTTTTTCTCTTCCTTCTTGTCTTTGTGGTTTCTGACGTTACCGTAAAATACAACAGGGATTAGGAAAGACCATTCAGATGATATCATTCCTTGCCGGTTTGCATCACAGCGACATGTTAGAAGGACCTGTGTTGGTAGTCTGTCCAGCAACTGTGTTGAAGCAATGGGTACAGGAGTTTCACCGGTGGTGGCCTCCTTTCCGGGTTGCCTTGTTGCACGAAAGCGGATCGCATGTTGGCGAAAAGGATGAAATTGTTCACAAGATTGCAAGCAACGGTTTGTCTCTCTGTGATTTTACAATTTATCATTGTTATTCTATTATGTGTTTACATCTCATCACGTAAAAGGACACGTTTTGATAACTACGTATGCTGGAATGAGGATCAATCAGGAGTTGTTGGGAAAAGTGGCATGGGCGTATGCTGTCTTGGATGAAGGTCACAAAATAAGAAATCCGGATGCCGAAGTCACACTCGCCGCTAAAGTGTTGAAGGTGCGAAGCAATCATTGTTTCTTTTTTTCTTGCTATCTAACTCTCCATTTAGACACCACACAGAATAATATTAACTGGAGCTCCAATACAAAATAACCTTACTGAGCTTTGGTCATTGTTTGATTTTGTGTTTCCTGGCAAACTTGGTGTAAGCTTCAGACTTCCTCTCTCTCTCTCTCTCTCTCTCTCTCTCTCTCTCTCCTCCTCCTCCTCCTGGAACATTTATTAATCGAAGTATTTGATTTTAGACTCTACCTATCTTTCAAGCTCAGTTTGGAGTGCCAATTGCGTTAGGAGGCTACAGCAATGCTTCTCGTTTACAAGTACAAACCGCTTATAAATGCGCCGTTGTTCTTCGAGACCTTATTCGCCCTTATCTCCTTCGTCGAATGAAAGCCGATGTCAACATCAACCTTCCAAAGAAGAGAGAGCAAGTACTCTTCTGCCAGCTTACACCTGTACAAAGAAAAACTTATTCCGAGTTTCTGAAAACCGTTGACATTGGACGTATGCTAGACGAACGCTCCATGAGAGTCCTTTATGCTATCGACATTCTTCGAAAAGTGTGCAATCACCCAGATCTTTTGTACCTGGACTCGCATGATCAGGTCCTTTCCTGTCTTGTTTTTTCAAACCCTATTTCTTTCTGACTAATGGATTATATTATAGCCCCAAGATTATATGGATTGGCAAAAATCAGGAAAGCTCAAAGTGACAGAGCAATTGTTGCACATGTGGAAGGATCAAGGCCATCGCGTTTTGTTGTTTTGTCAAACGCGCCAAATGCTTGACATTGTTGAAGCGTTCATCATATCTAAAGGTATTCTTCAAAAACCTTGATTTTAATATCCTTCAACCACCTTCAACTTTGTTTGCATTTGACTACCATTCTAGGATATGAGTACCGTAGAATGGATGGTCTTACTTCCATCAAAAAAAGAATGCCGCTTGTGGAAGAATACAATCAGAATCCTGATATCTTTGTCTTCTTGCTTACCACCAAAGTAGGAGGTTTAGGAATCAACCTCTGTGGAGCTGATCGCGTGCTAATTTATGATCCCGATTGGGTTTGAACTCTCTCTCTCTCTCTCTCTCTCTCTCTCTCACTCTCTCTCTCCTTTCTCACATGTAAAAAAAACAGAATCCTTCGACAGATTCACAAGCAAGAGAACGAGCATGGCGGATTGGTCAAACGAAGGAAGTGACAGTGTATAGGCTCATCACGAGAGGTACTATTGAGGAAAAGATGTATCATCGGCAAATATTCAAACAGTTTTTGACCAACAAAATCTTAAAGGATCCCAAACAGCGTCGATTCTTTAAGGTTCGTAATGGCTTTGGTTGATGCTTTTTCTCTTTGTCTTTTGTTAACATTTGTCCTCCATGTTAGTCTTCAGATTTACGAGATTTGTTTCGATTGGGATTAGAAGATGAGACTACCGAAACCAAAGCTTTATTCTCGTACTCTACTTCTGAAGATGCCACAATTACTCCTGATGACGACGCCAATAATAAAAGCACCCCTGAAGATAGCACCTCTGATGAGCAAACAGGCGAAGGAGAAAGAGAAACCGCAAAAGGAGGCGGAGGAGAAAGTTCTCAAAGTTCAAAAGACGATGCCTTCATCCTTCGGAAGCTATTCGACAACACTGGTATCGACACACTTTCCCACGATGCCATCGTTGAACAATCTGGTCAAGAACAAGATTTGGTGGAACAAGAAGGTTAAATGTTTTCTACCTTTCTTCCTTTAACTCTTTTATTGAATTTCAAACATAATAGCTGCCAAAGTTGCCCATGAAGCAATGCAACTGTTGCGGAAGTCAAGACTATCCCGTCAACAGAGCGACGTGGCAGTTCCTACCTGGACTGGACGTTCCGGCAGAGCAGGTCTTCCATCCCAACTCTCAGGACGCAGCAATAAACGGTTCGGCACTCAACGCAATACCAAGTTAGTGGCTCTCTCAGAGAAAATGGGAGGCAGTGTTACCGACATGCCGGCAATCATACGAAACTTTTCTGCTTCATCTTCGCCATCTTCCACGCCAACTCCGAAGAAAAGTGGAAGTAACAGTAGTAGTTACTTTGACAGTGAACGAAGCGGCGTCTTCCTTTCTCCAATTGTGGAGAGAAGCAGCAGCGGAGGAGGAGCTCTAACAGCTGGTCCACTCCCTTCATCTGCAGAACTCATTAGACGAATGAAGGAAAGGAGAATGATAACAGAGGAAGAAGGAGAAGAATCCGAACAGCAACAACAATCTACCTCACAACAGCAAGAAGATGATGTTTCAGAAGACAATCCACAGACAAGGCTGATTCTCGACATTTATGATTACTTGCAAGAGAACGGAGGAACCGCACAGACAAGCGACCTCGTCTCACGATTCAAAGTACAGACGACCCCTACTCAGATCACCATCTTCAGGCGCTTGCTCAAGCAAATAGCCTACTTCAGCAAACGCAGCAAGTTGTGGAAGCTCAAAGCTGAGTTTAGGATGCAACAATAATCCTCGTTTCTCTTCTGTCTTGTCAAATTCTCTCTCTTTTTCCTCTCTCTCTCTCTCTCTCTCTCTCTCTCTCTCCTGTGAAGGGCAGATGGGCTTTCTGGATTTTCCTCTTTCTTCGCTCTGTCAAAGTTGAATGTGGTTTCTATTATTTCTTCCTTGTTCGTTCCATTGTTCTCCCTTCTCTCGTTCCTCCTCTTTCGTTCTCATGCTTCTTGCTTTTTCTTTTATTCCTTTGTTCTTTTTCGATCCGTTCACAACATCAGCACCACTGTAACCAACAACACCACCAGCACACCCAAAGCCGGCTTCAAGAACGCTCCTGCATCATCGTGAAGAGAGAGAAACGTGTGAGACGTGCAAGCAAAGGCGGGGGGAGAGCGGAGAAAGACAACGCACCAGAAGCGCATTGGAACTCATCCTCAACCACAACGCACTGCCTTCCGTCCAGGCAGTGGGTGCTGCTGGGCTCGCAGCAGTCGGCTTCGGCAGGCATGCAGGCAGCCCCGCAGCAAACCTGACCGGCATCGCAGCTGTGGCCTTCCTCGCAGCAGACGCCGCCAGGGGGAGTGCATGAGAGGCCGTCAGAGCAGCAGGTGTCACCGAGGTAGCAGCAGGGGACGACCGGCTCGTCGTCGGCTTTGTAGCAGGGGATGCACTCCTCGTCGCCGTCCTCTTCGGTTGCGTCGGTTTCTTGTCGGAGGGATGCCTGCTTGGAGTTGTAGGCAGGGGTATACCTTGGTGTCGTGAAAGCGTGAGCGAGGTTTAGGCACACTGCCACCACCTGCACTCGTAAACGTTAGCCAGTCTGACTCTACGGTTAGAAGGAGATGAATAAGCACTAACCATCACCAGAAGGAGAACTCGAGTGATCTGCATCTTGTTTTTTTGAAAGCCTCCCACGAAGGAACAAGAGGAAAAGAAGCAAAGGAATCAGAAAATCTACAACCAACGAAAACACAAAATCCCTCTCGCTCGCTTCTACCCGCTTTCTTCTTTGTCTTCGCTGTTATTTTGACAAATGGTAAAAAAATTGTCGCTTCGGAGTTAATCTCATCTACCAATCAAATCTTTCTGAGAGCATAAAACACGAAATTTCGTTGTGATCGATCGAATTTTCGCGGGTGTCCGGTTCGACTCCCGGTATTTACAATTTATTTACCTTCCTTCGAAATTTCATGACGACGTGAGTCCAGTCGTTACCACTGCCGAAAGAGATGGACAACAATGAGGCAACGCGGCAGCGGAGGACTACGCCGGTGAGGCGGTTGTTCTGCCTTCAGGCACAACTGTTTCCTCTGTCACACACTCTTCACGCTAAGCTTTATGTAGCAGCAACATCGTCATCATCGCAGCAATCCCTTTCTTCTTGTTCTTGTTCTTCTTCTTCTTCTTCTTCTTCTTCTTCTTCTTCTTCTTCTTCTTCCTCGTCGTCATCGTCGTCAGCACCGTCGGTGGTGGTAGTGGGAGGCACAGCTTTTGATGTAGCCGCCAAACCAAAGGAAGGCATCGTGTTCCGACAAGGCACCTCCAACCCCGGTTATGTCCACATGCAATGGGGCGGGGTCGGTCGGTACGCTCGCCTTCCCTTCTAGCTTTCTTTCCCCCTTTTCCTCCGTTGCTGCTCTCCTCGTTCTCTTTGTAGTCTTTTTTCTTCTCTCCCATTGTTCTCTCATCATGCAGAAACATGGCTGAAGCGTTGGCCCGTCTCTCCGCTCGTCCACTGTTCATCTCGGCAGTGGGGGATGACCCGGCAGGCCAATCGTTCTGGCCTCACGCTGCCTCCATTCCACTCGTACGGATCTCTGCTTCTCTGTTCGCTTCTCGCTCTTCTCCGCTTCTCTCTCTCTCTCTCTCTCTCTCTCTCTCTCTTGCCTGCTTCTCTGTTTACTTTCTCGCTAAAACAACACCCCAACCTGCAAACAAAAAGACCTCAAAAGCGGTGCTGAAGTCTTCCACCCATTCTACCGCCGTTTATGTGGCCACGTTGGACCACACCGGAGAGATGTTGCACGCTGTCGCTGCCATGGATATCACTTCCTCTGAAATATCTCCTTCTCTGGTACTTCACCCTGCTTTCGCTGCGTCTTTGAGAATAATTTTTAAGCATTGCAACATACTGCAGTTGGAGCGTTACAGGACAGACCTACAAAAGGCAGCAATAGTGGTGGTTGATGCCAACATCACTGCGGAGGCATTGCGCACTCTCTGCAACATAACTTCATCCGTTGCTCCCAAACCCAAACGTACTCTCTCTCCTCTCTCTCATCTCTTTCCGTTTTTAATATCCATCTCACTCTAAATATGTTGAAGTTTGGTTTGAGCCAACATCGGTGGCCAAATCTACCAAAGCCATCGAGGCCAACGCACTTGCTCACCTTTCCTATGCCTCTCCAAACGTCTCCGAGTTGATCGCCATGTCTACCGCTTATCGACAACAAAAAGACAAAGCAACTAAAGAGGAGAAAGGGCCATCAGAAACAAACATCGACTTGGAGACAATCAAGCTTCATGCTGCACGTTTGTTGGATGGTGGTCTTTCCTGCCTATTCGTGACGATGGGAGCGGAAGGAGTGCTCTTGGCGGAACGCGGTGACGATCACCGTATGGAGGGAGAGAAGGGAAGTTGCTGCCAACACCGGTTTCACCACTTTAGACCTCCTCCCGTGCAGTCTATCGTCAGCGTTACCGGCGCAGGTTTGTAATTCTCCTATGTTGAAATCATCTTTGTCCTATCGTTATGTATTTGTTGTGTGTGATTTTGTTTGATGATATTTATCATTTTTTTGGCTTTTGTAGGCGATAGTTTTGTGGGTGGTGCTGTGTGGGCCATTCTTCAAGGCAAGAGCCACAGGGAGGCTGCCTTTGCTGGAATGTATGCCGCTAGATTGAGGTATCTCTCTTATTTCTTGTTCTTCTTCTTCTTCTCCTTGGTCTTCGTCTTTCTGGTGCCTTCTTTTTGTTTTTCCCTCTTCTTCAATCACCCCATTTTTCACTATTTTTTTTCAATAAGTCTCGAAACAGAAGTTCCAGTCTCGCCCTACTTATCTGCAGAGGGTGCCTCCTTGTTCCTTCAACAAAACGCGCCTCATTCATGAATACTCTTCACCGGGAAAGAAACAAAAAAAAAGCATCGAGAAAAACAAAGTATTAACTAACCAATCAAAAATCAAATCTTCCCAATATTCTCTCACGTCGTCGTGATTAAACAATATTAAAATAATCAAAAATAATCTCCAACAGTTTACCAACGCGCAACGGTCTGGTAAGACGGTGGTTCTTGTCGACACCATTTTTCCCGCTAAAAGTAGCAGGGAAGCGCAGCGACTATTTTTGCTGCCCGTTTCCCCCTTGCCATTTCTTTCCTCCCAGCTGATAATTATCGAAATAAAAAAATCCAAAAAAAAAAAAAAGAAAGAAGAAAAGGAAGAAGAAAAAGTTGCCCCAAAGCTCACTTCTTCCTCGTCGTCGTCGCCGTCGCCGTCGCCGTCCGTCCCTCCTTTCAAACAACCTCTTTTTTTTTTTTTCTCGTTCTCTGCTCGGAGCCATGGCGGATTTTGAGTGGAGACCACGCCTCAGGGACTACGCAGGAGAAGCCGACGAGTGCGCGCTCGAGCGCGAGCCCACCGAAGATCATCCCCTCCTCCACAAACCAAAGCACTCCCCCCAAGCCCACACCTCCTCTGCCTCTGCCTCTTCTTCGAATGCTTCCCCGATTTTTGCTTCCTCCACGGCCTCCACAAATGGGTTGAGCGGCTCCTTCGACCCTCTCGGCGCCTCCTCTCCTTCTCTCCCCTCCTCCTCTGTGATCGATCCATTGGGAGCCTCCTCCCCCTCTCCTTCTTTTGATGATCCTCTCATGGGTCCTTCCTCTTCGTCTTCCACCACGAAAACAAACGGCTTTATTGATCCTCTCATGAGCGGTGGCTCTTCTTCCTCTGCTGCTTCTTCTTCCTCCTCTTCTGCTGCCTTTGCCGTGGAGAAAAAGGCGAAACAAGTGGACGCGGGAGAGGACGATGCCAGCTATTACCGCCAGTTGTTGGAGGAGAGCGTCATGCCTTGGTCCCTTCGCAAGAAGGACATCCTGCAGACCTACACCACCGACGAGGAGGTCGGCATTCAGGTCAAGTTCATGGAGACAGAGAGCAAAGGTGCGCAGACCATTTTCCCTTTTGTTGCCCTTCTATTCTCAACTCTCTCTTCTATCTTTTTCTAGCTTTTTTCTTTCTCTTTCTTTTTTTATGCTTCTCGTCTCGCTCTCTCTCTCTCTCTCTCTCTCACTTTCTCTTCGCTCTTTCTCTCGCTTTCTCTTCGCTCTTTCTCTCACTTTCTCTTCTCTCTTTTGTCGCGTTTGTCTCTTTGTCTCATACTGTAATTCTTGTTATTTTTGTTCTCGTTCTGGTCTCTTCTTCTTCTTGTTCTTCTTGTTCTTCTTCTTCTTGTTCTTCTTGTTCTTCTTGTTCTTCTTGTTCTTCTTCTTCTTCTTCTTCTTGTTCTTCTTCTTCTTCTTCTTCTTCTTCTTCTTCTTCTTCTTCTTCTTCTTCTAACTTCTATTTATTTTTTGTTGTTGTTATTAAAAATAGCTGCTCTTCCATCGGACAAGACCAAGCAGAGGCTGGAACAATTGGAGGAGTCGGAGGAGAAGCAGGAGAAGGAGTTCCTCAAAATGTCCCAGAAGGATTACATCACTCACATTGAAAACCTGCACGAGATGTTGAGCGCTGCTTGGAAGAAGGAAGAGAGGGTCAAGTCCCTAAAAATCGTCATTCAGGTCTCTTGCTTTGTTCTTTGTGCTTATCGCTCTCTCGTTAATTTGTGTTTTGTTTTATTTTATTTAAAAAAGGCTGCAAAGCTGCTGTTGGACAACTCGGTGATTAAGTTCTATCCCAGCAAATGGGTGCTCATCACCGAGATATTGGACACATTTGGTGACTTGGTCTTCAAACGTATCTTGAATCGAGCCAGTGTTCGTGACGCCACCTCTGGTAACAAAGTGCCGTTGGCTGGTATGTTTTTTTTTAAAAAAAAAAAGTAGAGCTATTTCAGAGAGAGAGAGAGAGAGAGAGAGAGAGAGAAGGCGTAAAGTGACACATAGAGAGAGAGAGAGAGAGAGAGAGAGAATAGAAAGATAACAAACAAGGGGAGACTAACCTTTATTCATTCTCTCAAATACATAGAAAATTTTGATGCAAAAGATGTCTCCGAGACGGCAAGAGAGACTTGCAGAAACTGGTTCTTCAAAATAGCGTCCATTCGCGAGCTGCTGCCTCGTATCTACGTAGAGCTAGCGCTGATTAAGTCCTACTCCTTCCTCTCTGCCAACCCTTATCCCGACATTATCAATCGTCTTTGCTTGATGATGAGGGGCATTGGCGATCCTTTGGTGGCCTCTTACGCCCTTTGTTACTTGGCGCGCAAGGCAAAGGAAGTGTCTCCCACTTTTCGCGATCACCTCTTTCTCAGCTTTGATGACCATCTTTATAACATGAAGACAGCGTTTGGGAGGCCCTATTTCGTGAAAGAGATTACAGAGAAACATCGCTTCACTATGGCCAGTTATGTGCATTTGTTCTCGCCTGCCGTTGAGTGGTTGCTTCAATGCATTGCTGGCGATGGTCAACTGGTTTGTTTTAATTATTTGTGTTTTATCTTGTGTTCTTCTTTTGACTTGTTTACGTTGTGTATACAGGCTACTTTCGAAGAGACGTTGAATAAGTATACTACGAGTCAACCGCATTCGTTGGTGTTGTACCACATCATTTCGTCGTTCCAACCGGAGTTCATCTCCCAAAAAGCACTTCAAATTGCTCAACTCATCAAAGAGTCTGATGGTGAAACTTATCCCAAAGTAATTTCTTTCTCTGTTCTCCTTCGCCTTTCTTCCTTCTGTTCTTACTTTTTCATATTCTTGCTTCACAGTTTAAACTATACAACGCATTGGGAACCTGTGTCAATTTGGCACCACCTAAAGAGGAGGACAGGTTGGCTCTTCTGAAGGAGGTTTGGAAAGTGGTGACCAAGATCAAAGACCCAAAGGATTATGTCTCGGTGGTTGACGTTTGGATAGACTATCCCATCAAGTTGCTCACCGCTCGAGAGGTAAACACCTTATTGGGAGACCTAGTGAAGCACATGAAGGTGGATAAAGCATATGAAAATCTTATGGCGCCACTTCAGTCCATCGTTGGCAAGGTCCTTGCTGAGTATCATGACTTTGCTTCTCTCTTTGCAATGGTTGGTTCTCTATCTTCCTTTTTTCTTTTCTTCCTGCAATTCTTAACTTTTTTTTTTAGAGCAACTTCATGCCCATTTTGGACATGTTTTCTGGTTCCACAAAAGTGGAAGTGAACAAGTCGGTGTTGGCCGCGTTTTCTCGTCATCAGCCGATATCCAGTGCCCAAGACCCCGTTCTCATCAACAGCATGTTTCAAGTGGCCAAAGTAGTGCACGACTCTGTCAACACGCTCACCTTTGCAGATGAAGTACGACAGATATCCGTTTTAATCGCTGATTTCATTCATAAGGTTCATTCTTTGTCTTCTCTGCTCTTCTCTTCTTACTTGTCTGACTCATAAAACAAAAAGATCGATTTTGGACAAGAAGTAGTGAAACATTTGGACTTTTTGGTGGATTGTCGGCGCGCATTTGCCAACTTGGACGCAGTGAAGAGCCACATGGTACTCGCCGCCTGCAATTTAGCTATGAGGACACTTTCTCTCGTTCACGGTCGCCACACCAAAAAGACTGCTGCCTTTGTTCGCGTACGTGTCTTCTCTCTCTCTCTCTCATTGTTCAAAGTGTTAACGACGATATCTACAGGCGTGCATAGCTTACAGTTTCATCACGATTCCCTCTATGGATGATGTATTTGCTAGACTTCATCTTTATCTACTTGCTGCTCAAGTGGCCTTCATGAACCAAGCTCTTCCACAAGCTGATTCCCTCCTCAAAGCCGCCATTACTCTCATTCAAGAAGTTCCATCGTCTATTGGTACACTCTCTCACTAATTTTGACTTTCTTTCTTTCTCTCCTAACTTTTTGAAAAGAGGATGAGTATTCCACAACTCGCCGCAAGAACACGGATCCAATGCTTCTCTCCGTGATTCAGCACTTCTCTGCCGTGCTGGTGGTGGCGCCAGGCCATCCCGAGCATGGCCCCTTCTACCTCATCAAAGGCTTGGTTAAAGTGGTGCAAGACCGCGAGTGGGAGGCCACCACCGGCTACAAGTCTTATGCTCTGTTAGCTTTGTTGTCCATGTTCTGTGCACATTATCAGGATAAGCTTCCTTATCACATTAACGGGCGTATGATTTCGCTTTCTCTTCTCCCGCTCTTCTGTATCACTAATTTTAACTTTCTTTCTTTTCTCGCTTACAGTGGAGTCTAATGATGTGTTGTACGGAGACGACCCGGCAGCTCGCAAAGAGCTCGAAATGATTATTGACAAACTCATCGAACTCATCTTACAGCAACTCGCTGCTCTTAAGAAAACCAATACTGCCACGGTACTCTCTCTCTCTCTCTTTCCCTTTCCCTCTCCCCTAGTCTCTTCTCTCGCTCCTCCTCATCCTTTTTTCTGTTGTTGTTCCTCTTAGGCAAAGAGAGAACAAGTGGCATTAGCATTGGCACTCTTCGAGCATACGATCTGTTTGGCGGAGTTAAACGCCAAATCAGCAACATTAGCAGCCAACCTCTTCAACCTCGCCAAAAAAGCAGAGACAGAAGGGATTGGAGGAAGTGGAGAAAAGGGAGAGAAAGGAGAAGAAGAAGAAGAAGAAGAGGACAGCGGAAGAGCGGCGCTCATAAGACAGGAGATCGGATCCTCTCTTCGTCGTTCGCTCGTTGCTCTGCGGAACAAAGCTTCTACCAATATGTTTGCGCGCGAGCTCTATCGAAAGCTCCAACCTTCTTCTTGATTCCGAAGTCGACCTTACCGAGGAACAAGGGAGGCGGGAAACAAAAAAAAAAGTGAAGGCTTTTGCTTTCACGCTCTGTTCTTGTGTTTGTTTTTGTTATTTAACATGGATTCGTTCCTTCTTCTTCTCGTTCTTCTTCTTCGTTCAGCAAAATTGTACTTTCTAAAGTTGTGTGCTCAGTGTCCCTTCAACGGAGGAGTAAAAGGCTGCCGTGCTTGGCGATCATGTTACCTTCTGACGAGGTTGCCGAAGCTCTTCTTCCATGGGCCACGGCGGCTACACCATTTATATCGTTGAGTGTCTCAAGTATTACTCTGGCATACATTGATGGATGGTTCTTGTCTTGTAGCATCGTCCAACTTCTTTTCAAACTCCTTCTTGCTTTGGGGGTGCATCCATCGCAGCATGTACCGCAAACAGGCCTCCTTTAGCTTCTCCAAAGCGAACTCTCTGCTCCACTTTATGACTTGCACCACGTTCTCTTCATCCAAACCATCTCATGAAACAGTTGCAACACTTTTCCACTAGCCGATCCACGCCGTAACGATCCGCTGCAACCATCAACTCCAAAGATGAACATAACGAAGGGGAAGAAGAAGAAGAAGAAGAAGAAGAAGAAGAAGAAAAGGAGAGCTGGTCGGTGTAAAGAAAAGCTTGAAGTTGTCCTGTTCTTCTTCTTCTCCTTCTTCTTTGGCGTTAGTCATTCTCTTCAACATTCGGTTATAAAGACCAACCAGAGAGATGATCTCGAACCGTTTAGCTGCCTCCATCACCTGACGAATGTGCTTCTCATCCGTTGGTAGGTCCGGAGGAAACGTCTTGCTGTAGATATACTCAAACAAGCTCCGCATCACCTCCGCAGATACACCCTTGATCACCACCTGCTTCTCTCCTTCTTTCATATGCTTTATCAAAGATGGACATCTGCACAACAGAATGACTAGATTGGCTGGAATGTTACTAACATGTTTGTCGTCTTCTCCTCCTCTTTCTTTTTCTTTTTCTTCTTCTTCTCCTCCTCCTCCTCCTCTTCCTCCTCTTCCTCTTTCTTTTTCTTCTTGCTTCTGGTGAATGGCAAACTCTACATCTCCAAAATGTCGAGCCATCTCCAAAGCAGTCATCATGTCCTCCTTCATGGTCGATGCTCTTTCCTTTATGCTAAACCGTGACGTCGTCGGCAGTCCAGTCCTTTCTTCGTTCTCCAACATTCTATTTGCTCTCCGCTCCTTCTCGGCCAAGCGAAGAGCCTCCGCGAAGGCCTCCTCCACTCCCTCTCCCGTCTTGGCACTGGTCTCTATCCATCGATCAACATTGAGCCATTCGCACAACTCGCCCATCTGCTCGTTGCTCACTCGACGTGGTTGCAGGTCGCTCTTCGTTCCAACCAACACGCAGTGTGCTCTATTCTCGTGCTTGTTACTTTGGTTTTGCTGTTGAAGTTGCTGGATATGAGATAGCATCGTTTGTATGGAGGAATGGCTGTAACGGTCCGAAGAAGCAGAAGTCGAAGAAGAAAGAGGGCGGGAGAGGTCCACGCAAAACATGTGAACAGCAACTATGCTGTAACGCACAAATAGGCGGGTCACGTAACGGTATATCAAGGCAATGATGCCGCTTGGTACTCCGGATAAGAGCGGCAGAACCCTATAGCGATGCATTACAGCACAAAGCGTTACACAGGACAGAAAAAAAATAGAGGAGGATACTAAAAAAGAACTAAACAACGCACGATGCGAATGGTGCAAGGAACGTGGTCTCCTGTGCTGCCCAGCTTTTCTTTCAACCATCGACGCATCCTGCTCTGCCTCTGTTTCTTCTTTTTGTTGTTTTATATTATTATTATTATTTATTCCTTGTTTTTTTATTATCATTCATTAAAGACTTTTAAAAAAAATAAGAATAACTCTGTTTCAGCAAACATGATACTTCAGGAGAACGGCTTGGAGGCCGTCAAAGAACTCGGGAGGAGGGGGAATGGGCAAAGGAGGTCGTACGTCCGGCTTCTCGGCTCCGGGCTTCCAAGCGTTTAGCTCTGCGATGATGGCGACAGCGTCCTTCACGAGATGTTGCTTGTTGGTCACCTCGACGTCGTTTGGTGTTTGTGTCACGCTTGGATCCATTTGAGCTTCGTTCCACTCTTGTTGAAACTCTTTGCCATCGGAAGCACGGATGAACCTTCCTTTGGCTCGACCCACCTTTTATTGTTTGTTTTTGAGTTGGCACAAAAGAAGGAAACGAAAGGAAGCGAAGGTTAAAAAAACGCACCAGAAAGTTTCCAAAGAACTGATCTCCGTTTGGCCACACATAGCAGCCCGTGCCTACTCTCCTATCTGCCTTGTAATATCCCTATTGGATGAGATCAGAAACTAAGTTGTTAAAACACCAATAAACACGAGAGAGAGAGAGAGAGGGAGAGAGAGGGAGAGAGAGGGAGAGAGTGGAGACAGGAGATAGGAATGTATACATAATACTTGGCGCCATTGCCATAAGTTCTTTCACCAAAACCTTCGGCGCGCGTGTCTTTAAAGGTTCCTGTTTGTAGACGAGGTTTCGTTTTTTCCATTTCACGTATCAAAGAAGAGAAGGAGGAAAGAAGCGTATACCTTCGTACAGCTCTAACTTTTCAGCGTCTCTCCACCATTTACGGCCTTGACTTTGCAGCTCTCCCTATTTAGTTTTGTTTTTGTTTTTGTTATCACTCCTGCAATCGAAGCTGAGGATAAAACAAACAAATAAGTGCGATGCGTACACCAGTCCAAATGCCTTCAAAGGTGAAGCCATTGCTGCTGTTGTTTGGGTTGTTCAATAAAGTAAATAACAATCCAAAAAGGGAATGAGAGAGAGAGAGAGAGAGAGAGAACATACGAAACGAATACACCAAAGCCTTCTTGAGCGCTATCCTTCCATGAGCCCTTATAATAGCCTCCATCCCTCCATGCCAACACGCCCTCTCCGCTCTGCTTATCCTCCTCCCAATCTCCAACGTAAACGGCAGTTTGGTCTTCGCCGTAGGTGTAATGGCCTTTGCCGTGCCTTTTACCGTCCTTCCACTCTCCTCTGTAGGTCCCCTCCTTGGGTTGGACGTGAACTCCCGTACCGGTGAATTCGTTCTTTGGTTCTACAGGTATCGTCAAACTCTTATACAGCCATTTCCATGTCCTGGTGAAGAAGAAAATAAATTAGAATTGTTCTGGTACCATCGTCTTCCTCCCTCTCTCTTTCCTTTGTTTTGCCCTCTGCTTTCTTGCTGCCTTCGTTCTTCAACCACCTTCTTCTCCTCTAAGAAAAAGATGGCTGTACCTATCCGGAAAGGGATTCTTGGGGAGCTGATAAGGAGGCAACTGGGTTACTTTTGACAAATCTTCCTGCTCCGCTTCCTCCTCCTGTTCTTCTTCATTATGCGGTTGGTCTGTCTGTGCGGTGGAGTTTGCGGGCTGTTGTTGTTCTTCCGCTCCTACTCGGGATTGATTGTTGTTTGAAGGCTTCTTGCGTTTGTCATTGGCTTTATGGTGCCTCCATTCGGGCGGCATCACTCTCTTGGTCAGTTTTCTCCACAAATAAATGTCGTCCTCCCTTTTGTTTTAAACATATAAGAATGAAGAATGGAAGCAAAGCATGCAGTAGTAAGGGAAAGAAAGAAGAAGAAGAAGAACAAGAACAACAAGAACAACAACAACAAGAAGAAGAACAAGAAAAGAGAAAGAGAAAGGAGAGAGGGAGAGAGAGAGAGAGAGAGAGAGAGAAAGGAGAGAGAGAGAGCAAGGAGAGAGAGAGAGAGCAAGGAGAGAGAGAAGAGGAGAGAACAAAGAAGACAGAGGACAAAAGAAAGATAGAGAGAGCGAGAGAGAGAGAGAGTACGCCAAGTTTTTGCATTCGTGGCAGGTCAATGCTACATTGGCAACGTCCTTTACCGGCAAGAAACTGAACGTGCTGCATGCCGGCAAACAAAAAAAAAAAAAAGGTTGTTAATCAAAAGGAGAAAAGGAACAAAGAGAAAAAAAAAAGCCAAAGGCAAGAAGAATTAAAGTTTGGTTTCATTTTGTTTTTTGTTCGTACCGAAGAAGAACCTCTTGCGGCAACTGCATCAAAGAAAGAGAGGCTGATGGCTGATAAAATTCAAATTTTACAAAGAAAAACATCAACAAAAAAAAAACAATAATAATATTATCAAAAGAGAAAAAAAAAAGGGGGGGCAGACACGTACCGGTTGTTCAAACTCATCGCCGGTGTTGTAACGGAGCGGAGCTCCTTCCATCGGCGAATCCATCACTTTCCGCTTCATTGCGCGTACAAGGAAGTTACTTTCATGACGACCCAAATCTCCTGATCTAACACTTTTGATTTGCGATTGGCCAACAGTTTCGATTGGACAGAAAGCGTTCCTGACCGATGTTTCCAATCGTTTTCTGTCCCCTTTCATAAAGCGAAAATCTCTTCGTCCCGTTCTTCGGTGAGGGGTGTTGCGTCCCTCACTCTACTCCAACGAAAAAAAAAAAAAAGAAGAAAGAAGAGAACCAGCAAAAGAAGAAAGAACAACGCTTTCTTTCTTTTTTTTTCCCCCTCACCTCACCTCACCTCACCTCACACTCTCTCATTCTTTTTTTTTTTCTTTCACTTTTTTTTCCTCCTCTCACCCCCCCCCTCCTTCCCTTAAAAACAAAAAAAAATGTTGGACGAGGGTGGTGGCAGTGACTCTTCCACAAAGTACGTTTCGTTGATGTGAGTGAGGATTTTGGATTCCAATGTCATTTCATCAAAACAAACAAACAAACAAAAAAGTCAAATACACTCACTCCTTTAAACCTATTCAATAAATAAATAAATAATAGAATGTGGCCATTGATCCTGCTGGCCGGTGCCAAATGCTTCAAGTCCTTTTCCATCTTTTCAGCGGCAGCCATGTTGGCCGGCGGTGTGCCCGTGGAGCTCTATCTCTTCTTCCTGTTGCTGGGGGCCGCCCTCTTTTTCTTCCTCTCACAGCGGCCTTGGCTCGGCAAACGTCTCCAGCCGCAACAGGTTTTCATTCTTCCCTCTCCTTTCGTTCTCCTTTCTCTCTCTCTCTCTCTCTCTCTCTCTTTCTTTCTTTCTCTCTCTCTCTTTCTTTCTCTCTCTCTCTCTTCTTTCTTTCTTTCTTTCTTTCTTTCTTTCTTTCTTTCTTTCTTTCTCTCTCTCTCTCTCTCTCTCTCTCTCTCTTTCTTTTCCTTCTCCTTTCACTTTTCCTTTCACAGTTCTCTTTTCTCCCTTCCCGCTTCTGTCTGTCCGTTTACTCACTGGCACGTCCCTTCTTTCTTGACAAAAAGTGGAGTAGAATTGTTTTCAACGCGTTTTTGTATGTGTTGGGCGCTTATTTTTATCACAATGGACTTCAGTACTATGGCCCTATTGCGTAAACATTCCCCTTTGTCTCTTCACCGTTGCTTTTCTCCTTTTGCTCTTTTCTCTTTCTGTTGGTCTCCCGTTTTGTTAATATTCTCTTCTTACGTTCACTCATTATCTCGCTCTTTCTTTCTGTTCTATCTATCTCTTATGTTGTAACCTTTTCTGTTTGCATCATTAGCACAATCCTGACGGCAGAGTACACGGACATCATACTGGCTCCTCTATTCTCTTCCAATAAACGTAGTAACAAAACCAAGGTACCTATTTTAAAAATGACAACAATGAGAGCTCGTTTATTTCAGTGTGGATGTCTCATTCCCTTTGTTGGATTAGACACGAGGAGCACTGGTTTGTTTAGCAGCCTACTTTATTCTATTCTTGGTCAATTTTCATGGCAGCAACAGCACCCCTACAACACAAACAAGCAACACAAACACGGGAGACGAGGAGGAACGAAGGGCAACAGAAGAAACAATTGCAACAACAGGACCAACAGTGGCTGGAATTCCCGTACCAGAGGGTCTCTATGGCGCTGTGAATGTTGTGATAGCAATCATGATCTCATTTGCTCGCAAGCAATACGTAAGGAAGATTTCTGCTCAAGTGGGAACCTCCAAGCGGCTGCATTCCCTCTCACTTGGAGCTGGCGCGGTCATGCTCTTCCCTTTTGCTGTCTACAAATACTTTACGGTACATCTTTGCCTCGTTCTTTCTTTCTTCTTTTTGTTTCCCTTTCTGATTGTTCTTTCTTCTCTATGCTCTCTCTGCTTTCCTATTTTTTGTCTGTTATTTATTTCTTTTATCTGTTTCGCTTTAAAGGCTCCAACGTTTGAGTTCTCGTTTGGAACGGTGGTCTCGATTGTGATTTTCTCTGTCTTTTTCTTAGTATTTGATTACTACGTGGATATAGTCTCGCACGCCAAGATTGGTGCCACTAGCGCTGTTGTTATGACAGGTCTTATCAGCTGCTGTGCATTTGCTTTTCTCTCTGAGTGGTGGAACCAAGGACCTGGTTTTGCTTTTCTTAACCTATTTTGCTTTGTTGTGCTTTTGTTTGGTATGAACTCCATACGTTTCTTTTTCTTCCTTGTCATTTCTTTCTTTCTTCTTTCTTTGTTCTATTTCTTACTTCTTGCTTTAAACAAAAATCCAAAGGTGTGTATCTTCGATTCGGATTGGAGGGAAGAGGAAAAAGCAAAGGCGGTCTTGCGGATTTGCCCCTTCACAGTGGCGCCCTCTCCGCTCATTACTCAGTTACCTCTCGGCGGGTGTGGCAGTTCCTGAAAGCCTCCCTCCACGAGATCATCCGCAATGGAGAGTCTCGCAGCATCTTTGGCTTCCTTCTATTGAACCTTACGTTCATGTTTGTGGAGATGGTGTATGGCTTCTGGACCAACAGTCTTGGCCTTATCTCGGACGCGTTCCACATGTTGTTCGACTGTACGGCTTTGCTCATCGGTCTCTATGCCTCAGTAATTTCCAAGTGGGAAGCCAACCAAGTCTTTACCTATGGGTATTCTTCCCTCCCTTCTTTCCCTTCTTTGCATAAATTGCTCTGACATTGTCGTTGCAGATATGCTCGTGTGGAGGTGCTCTCCGGCTTTGTTAACTCTGTCTTCCTGGTGTGTATTGCCTTCTTCGTGCTGCTCGAGTCCATCGAACGCTTCCTGGAGCCTCCCAAGATCGACACCGAGCGGCTCCTCTTGGTCTCCTTTTTAGGACTTTTGGTCAATCTCGTCGGTGTCTTTGCTTTCTCTCACGGACATTCTCACGGTCACTCTCACGGGGGCGAAAGTCATGGACACTCTCATGCTCAATCCCACTCTCACTCGAAGAAAAAGAAGCATGGCCATGGACATTCTCACTCTCATGGACACGGCCATGACGAACACCATGACGATCATTCTCACTCTCACTCCCACTCCCACTCCCATGCACACTCTCATCATTTCGAGGCAGAACAACATTCCCATCACTCTCATCAACATTCTCACCCTCATCACCGAAAAGACAGCAAAAAATACGACGACTTCCACCATCACCACCACCACGAGAAAGAAGAAGACCTCTTCCATAACAACTCCAACAATAATACCTGGAAGGCCATCCTTCTGCAACCCTGGAACAAAGCCAAGGAAATGATCAGCGGCGGCATCAGCGAGAACCTCAGCGGCATTTGGCTGCACGTCATGGCCGACACGTTGGGAAGCGTCGGCGTCATCATATCCTCTCTCTGCGTGATGTACTTTGACTGGGCCATTGCCGACCCTATCTGCTCCTTTTGTATTGCGCTGCTCATCCTGCTGAGCATCATCCCACTGTTGAAGGGCTCAGCGGCCACGCTTGCCCAACGAACTCCTGAGAACATGGAGGGCGATCTGCGCAACCTCGTTCAAAAGGTTTTTTTCTTCTTCTTGCTTCTTCTTTTCTTCTTTCTTCTAACTCGGTTTGTTCGTGTTGAAACAAAGGTGGTGGCAATGGAGGTGGTAATGGGGGTAAGGGAGGTCCACTTTTGGCGGCACTCGGGCGATGTCATCGTGGGCACGATGCATGTACAGATACAAAACGAGGCGGACGAGCAAAAGGTCCAGCGCAAGGTCCACAAGCTCTTTGGCGGCTTGGTGGAGCACCTCACGGTGCAGGTGGAGAAGGAGAGGTTCTTTGAGTTGGAGACGCAGCTGCAGAAGCAGAACAACCCGATTTCCTATGCCGCTTTCATGACGCCCGCCTCAACGCCTTCCTTTGGCATGGCTGCCTCGCCCTCTTCCTCCTCCTCCTCTTTGACCTCCTTGGCCTCTCCTTCTTCCTCGTTTGCCTCGTTGTCTTCTTCTTCGTTTTCATCGTCTTCCTCTTCTTCTTCTTCTGCCTTACTCGTTCCTCAGATGATTGTGGAACAGCTGTGAGGTGCAACAACAACTTATCTCGATCAAAAGCTTGTTTCAAACAAAAAAAAAAGCATAAGCAGATCACATTATATTTTTTTTTGTGAGCAGAGATCAACGCGGTTGAAAAGCACAGAGCGGCTCACTTTAAACGAGGAACTCTGTTATTGAGAAAGAGAGAACCCCGGCGTTAGAGAGAGAGAGAGAGAGAGAGAAGGTAAGCCAGCAAAAAAAAAAGAAAACCGTACTGGGTTCGGGTTTCATTCTGGGTTCCCGTTTGAGCATGCTAAGCTTCATTGGGACCAACACCGCAGGCACGAAAATGGCTAGAGCCGGACGGACAAAAAAAATAAATCAAACATCAATCACAAAAGATCCATCAAACAAGATAGTTGAAATTTTAGGGAAGAAAAAAAAAACGCGCGAAGACAAAAAAAAAAGATAGACAAACCGGCAGCTCCGAAGACACCGCCCCAAAAGTTTTGACTGTAGTTGGTAGCCAAGTTCATGAGGAACTGGTTCCACGTCCTTGCGCCGCCTCCCATCTTGTTGATTGATTGATTGTTTCACTTTAGTTTTTTTTCTTTTTAACAGCCATGTCGACATGACCCCGATGACTTCCCTTTGGTCCTCTAATGACGACCCGAGTTCATGTTTTTTTTTATTAATCCCCTGCGCATCGGAGCGGAGCCAAAATCGCCTCATGATTTGCCACAAGGGACATCTGTCATCCCGCTGGACAACAAACCCACCAAATTAGGCTCCTCGGTTGGTGCCAAATTTTCCCCTACAACGACTGGTGTAATTGTTTTTGCCGATATATTTGGCTTTTAGCTGTTTTTTTGGGGGACCGAAAAAGAAAGAAACGACGACGACGAAGAAGAAGGAAGAAGAAGAAGGGAGACAATAACCCCAACACAACAACTGTTTTTTCTTCAACCTCTCCTCTTTCTTTCTTTTTTTTTTTTGTTGATTCTGCTGTTTTTTTTTTGAATCACCAAGTTGTTTTTTTTTTTAAAGTTGGAAGATTAAAAGAAGAAAATCCGGTTTTGGATCAAATAGTAAAAGGAGGAGAAGATCAAGGAGGGAGAGGGAATACCCCAACCGAACCGAACCCCCAAAAATATTATAACCAAAGTGAATGGGGCAAGAGCTCAGCAAAGCCGTCTATCAACCTCCGCCCCTCTCCTACGATGAAACCCTGAAAGGCTTTCACTGGGCCAACCACCAACCCAGTTCCGGCGGGCGAAGCTCCACCCTTCTCTCCCCTGGTTCGTCTTCTTCTTCCTCGTCTTCGTCGGCGAAACAGGTGCCGGCTGTTTTTTTGGAATGGAGAGGCGACGAAGGGCAGAGGTGAACTTTATTTATTTGTTGTTGTTGTTGTTGTTGCTACCGCTCTCTGGCTTCCTTATTGTCTGGTCGTTTCTGTGCCTTGTCGTTTCTTTCTTCCTCGTCGTTTCTTGCTTTCTTGCTTTCTTGCTGTTGTGTTAATCATCTCGTCTGGTTGCTTCGTCTCTCTCTCTCTCTCTCTCTCTCTCTCTCTCTCTCTTTGTTTCGTTGTTTCTTTTCGTTGTTTCTTGTTTCTTCCCTTCTCTCTCCTCCCTTCTCTCCTCTCTCTCGTCTCTCGTCTCTCCTTCTCTGTTCTCTCTTGCCGTAATGGGTTCATTCTTGTCATTTATTCTGTTCTGTTGCTCACATTCTTTTCTCAACGCCACCGTCATAGCGCCTCGTTTACTTTGCTTTATGCTAAAGACAACATGGGGGATCTCGGCCACCTTTTACCGTGGCTTGAACTCCTTCGCGACACGCTTCACGTTCGTTTCTTTCTCGCTTTCTTTCTTGTCTTTTCTTTATTTCTAAGCTGTGAACGACACCTAGGTGAACGTGGCCGGCTTCGATTATTCGGGCTATGGTTTGAATAAAGCTGCTCCTTCTGAAGCAGCGTGCTATGAAGACATCCATGCTGTTTACTCTTGGCTGATCGAAAGCAAAAACATATCCTCCGATAAGATAATCATGTGCGCTTTCTCTCTCTCTCGTTTTAGATTTCGTTCTTTGCTTATTTATTTCTTTTGGCCATTCTCTTATTTACTTTTTCTCTCGCTCTCTTAGAATGGGCAAAGCACTTGGAACAGGACCAGCGATAGACTTGGCACATTCGATCTATCCAGGACGGGACAAACAACGCCGTGGCTCTCGCATAAGCCACTTTGGCAGAAAACTCATTCGCGAAGTGAAAAACACACCGCAAAAATCTCACTCCCTCAGCAACCCTTTCAACAGTAGCAGTAAGATACCAGCGGAGGAGAGCAGTGGCGATAGCGGCAGTGACAGCGCAACTTCTTCCACTGTTAGTTTTTCTGTTACCACGGCCTCTTCATCTGCCACATCCGTCTTCAGTTCTTCATCTTCCTTTTCTTCCTCTTCTTTGGGAGAGTCAGAGGAGGAACGTGGATTGGCTGCGCTCATTTTACAAAGTCCCATCACTTCCGTTTTGGACATGGATGGAAGCAAGTTTCATATGGGCATGGCTGACATCTTTGAAACTACGAAGAAAGCAGAGCGGATACGATGTCCCACGCTGTTAATGCATGCTGCTGACGATGTCCCTATCCCTAAATCTCATTCTAAGGTACATATTTTTTCCTTTCGGATTTTCTTCCCTTCTCGTTCTCCCTTTTCGTTCTTAACAGTTTGTTAACTCTCTCTCTCTCTCTCTCTCTCTCTCTCTCTCTCTTTCTCGCTTGCGCGCTCGCTCGTGAATGCAGAAACTAGCAAAGAAATTGCCAAACGTGTGGAAGGTGGTCGAGCTGGAAGGCACAACACACGCCACCTTAGAGGACTCTCACGACTTTCTCGACACACTAGTCCTCTTTTTGGATGCCCTCTCCCCCTCTAGCAGCGCCAGTTTCCGCACTCCCTTTATTGCCCCGGAGCAATATCACTCTCCCACGCAGGTTGTGTTTGACTGGTTGGCGCCGCTCTGCTTGGAGTCGTACACGGAACTGTTCATTCAGTCGGGCTACTTTGACATGACTGCCATTCAAACTTTGGATGAGTTGGACCTTATGGCGATGGGAATTGAGGATGAAGACCACAAACGAACGCTCTACGAGGCCATTCTCTCGTTGAAGAACAATACTGGTGATGCCCAAAAGCCAGCGTTAAAACGTTCTCTCTCATGGCATTCCAATGAACAGAGCAGCTTATCTCCAAAGAGCGGTAGTGATGGCAAAAAGACCGGCAGCGACCGAAGCGGAGACAAGAAGGACCCATCCGCCACTGAAACGATGGCCGCCTCTTCTACTTCCACACCTTCCTCTCGTAATTCCGGCAAGTCTGCTCTCTTTACGGACGTTCCCCGTCGCAGAGGCTCCTCGACGAGGTCTCGCGTGCCGTTCAGCCAAATCCAGAAGCGTCTGGCCCAGTACGAGACCAGCTGGAAGGACATCGAGTTGGGAGAGTCCTTGAAGAAAGGCTTTTTCGAGGAAGTGCGGCTGTGCACGTGGAAGGGCAAGAAGATGGTCTGCCGTCACATGCCCTCCAAGCAACACCAACAAGAACTCTTTAGTCGGCAATGCTGCACTCTTTGTGAGCTAAATCACCCCAACCTCTTGTTACCTGTTGCCGTCTGTACGGAGTCTCCCAATCTCTCCATTATTACCGAGTATCTGGAAGGCGGCAGCTTGCAAGATTTTCTGCAGCGGACCAGAAAGAAACTTTCTCCTTCGTCTTCCTCTTCTTCGCCTTCCTTTTCCTCCGCTGCGTTTGCTGCTTTTCCCAACAAACTGCGCCTCGAGATAGCCCTACAAATCGCGGAGGCACTCAAGTATCTTCACTCGCAGGACCCTTGCATCGTTCATCGGGACCTCACCTCCAGAAATGTGCTGTTGAATCCTGCTCCTCGGCTTTCGTTCTCTTCAAACAAGGAACACGGAGCAGGAAGCGAACAACACAAAGGCGAAGAAAACTCATCATCTTCCAGCAACAACGAGAAAAGCAACAGCAACGCCAAACATAAATCGTTAAGCCCACGCTATAAAAAGTGGGAAGGTAGAGTGCGAGTAGCCGACTTTGGATTATCTCGTCCTCCATCCTTCCTGTGGATGGCACCCGAGATCTTTGTGGACAAGAAGTATCTGCCAGTGTCAGACGTGTTCTCCTACGGCGTGATCTTGTGGGAGCTGCTCACCTTGGATGAGCCCTATAAAGGCATGCAGCCAGCAGTGGCTGCAATGCGAGTGGCCAAACGTAACTTTAGGCTGCCCCTTCCTGATGAGGAGCAAAGCAACGGCGGTGCTGAGGCCTTGTCCCCGGAGGTTACTCTCTGGTGCGACCTTATTCGCTCTTGTTGGCAGCAGCTGCCTGAGAACAGACCCACCGCTGAGTACATTGTGGATTTGTTGAAAGCTATGTTACCTGATGAAAACTCTTCCTCCTCTTCCTCTTCATCTTCAACCTCCATAGACTCTACTTCAGAACAAAAAACTCGGACCAAACGTAGCAACTCTGCTGGGTCTAGCTCAGATGGCAGTGCTCCTTCAGAGCTGAACTCCAATGAATCAACATCTTCGTCTTCGGGCACCACCACTAAAGCAAAGACTCGGGTCAACAAACGGAAGGGCGGAAGTGCAAAGGGCAAAAGCAAAGCCAAAGAAAACTGCAGCGGTAATAGCCTGGAATCCTCGCCAGAGGAAAACGAGCAGAACAAAACATCTACCGCCTCTGAGTCTTCTTCATCCGCTTCTTCTTCTACTTCCTCCTCGCCCTCTTCTTCTTCCTATTCTGCCTCCTCTTTGCTGCCTCCTTCTGCTCTAGTGGAACACTCAGCGGAACTCGATACTCCTTCAAGAGACAAACGACGTGTGGAGATGGTGACTGTTGCCATCGAAGACATGGAAGAAATGCTTAAAGAAATGCAGGATGTGCTGGTGCAAGTGCGCACCATTCGTCAAGGAGTTGAACTGTTGGAGAAGAGGCAGAGCAGCAGCGATTTGACGGCCGAACTGGGGCAAACTAATGGTCACTCCGTCAGTGCTAGCCTCTCTAATGGGAGCTCTTCTGGATGAAAGCGGGCGTTTTTCTTTCATCCCTTCTCTTCTCTCATGATGTGTAATTATTTCATTTTATTCTCCTCTCTCTTCTCTCTCTCTCTCTCTCTCTTCGATTCTTTCAAGTTTGTGTTATTAGTAAGCTTCGGCTGATTGTTCAACCAATTCTTTTTTATTTTACTTTTTGGACAAACAAAGTGATTTTTATACATTGCCTCTCCTGTTTCTCAACCCATTATAACCACAGACATGTCAGTTCTCTCCACTCCTGGAAAACAGCAACGTTTGGCCTCCTCTCTCCTCCTCTCTCCTCTCTCCCCTCTCCTCTCCTCTCTCCTCTCCTCTCTCCTCTCCTCTCTCCTCTCCTCTCCTCTCCTCTCTCCCTCTCTCCCTCTCTCCTCTCTCCTCTCTCCTCTCTCCTCTCTCCCTCTCCCTCTCTCCTCTCTCCTCTCTCCTCTCCTCCCTCTCCCTCCTCCCTTCACCTCTTCCTCTCTTTCTCTCCTCCTCTCTCCTCTCTCCTCTCTCCTCTCTCCTCTCTCCTGGGGAAGAGAGCATGGGGAAGACAGTACTGCTACTACTACTAGAGCCACCTTCTCTCTCCATAGCTAGGGGCTCAGGGCCCCAGGGGGTTCTAGTAGGAACTACTGCGCTATAGCTCTATCTCAGCAACTTGAGGGGTCGTTACTCACACTTAAGCAAGTTTCCCGCCAAAATGCGCCCAAACAAAAACACCGATTGGCTTCCCTGCTTTGAACGGGGAGAGCCCCACTCGTATACAAGCAAACGCAACAAAAAAAAAAAAAAACGATGGAAGCGCTGCTGAGAGTGGTGGAGGGGCTGGGCTATCGCCCCGCAGAACCGCAAGAGGGGGATGATGGCAGCAGCGGCGGCAGCGATGACGACGGTGGCCTTGCCGACCGAAGCGGAACGGTAGCGGCAGGACTGGTTGCTCTTCATGCCCTCCACAAGCAACTCTATCAAGTACGTTCTAAGGAGGGCATCGGCTGTTGATTAGAATGTTTTTTTTTTTAAAATTCGTTTTTTTTTTGTTGTTATTTTGCTTTGATCTGAAGGTTCGAGAACGTGTGCAAGTGCTGCGCCGTTTTACCGAGACGAGAGACGTGCTATCAAAGGAAGCTTTCGGTAACGTGCTCCCACGTTTTTTTTTTAAAAAAAAGAAGTCACATCACCTCTGATGAGTTTATGTTCCGTTTTTGATCTATCAGAGGAAAAGGAGTCGTTGGTCGAGTCATTGAGCGTTCATTTTAACCAATTGTCGGAGAAAAGTAGCACGTTGGTGGCGCAGCTTCAACAACCGTTGTCGACCTCTTCCACCGCAGAGGACCACTGCCTTTTCATCGAGCCAGAGAAACAAACGTACCTCTTCTCTAGCTCTCTGCTTCTTCTCTCGTTTTCTCGTGCTATCTTCTCTCTCTCGTTCGCTTGTTTTCTCTTTCCTCTTGTCTGCATATTCTCTTTTCTCTTCTTTCGGTTCTCTCTCTCTCTCGGTCTCTTCGCTCCTCCATATTCTTTCTTTGCCTCACAACATATTCCATGCACGCAGCGAACTCAAGTGTTTGCTTCGCAACATTGCTGAAAGCGTGGCAGAGCACGCAACTTATGTGGACCTCCTTCAGTGGGGCCAATCCATGTCTGCTGAAGACGTTCAGAGAGTGGTACGACGTCAACACGCCTTTCTTTCTCCTTGCAAACACTTGCTCATCTTTCTTCATTCTGCTTTCTGCTTTCTTCTTTTTCTTTTTGGTATTCGTTGTTTGGTTGCTGTGATGCAGGACCGAATGTTGAGCAATGTGGCAGTATCTCTTGCTAAATGCTTAAGATACTCTGACACAGCATGGCTCCGAAGAGAAACTGTGGAAAAGCTAACAAAAGCATCATCGGCATTGGGATCTACCTACTGAAAGGCTTAACTCTTCTTCTGAAGATATGCAGAGAGCAAAGGAGCATTCATTCATCCCGCAACGTAAGAAGGGCTTTGTAGCGATGCCGCAGCGAGTTGTTCCACGAAAATGGTGAGAGATCAACCACAGGTCCACCTCCATGCTTTTCTTTCTTTACATGACGTAGCTTGCCTGTTATTATTTTAAAGAAAAAATAGGAAGCAACTTTTTTAGTTTCCATGGACTGTGAAAGCTTAAACACAATACTGAAACCGACGAACCAGGATATCTTGCAAAGTAACGCAGCTTCTTTACTAACTGGGTCTACAAGAGATATAGTGAGTTGAAGAGAGAGAGAGAGAGAGAGAGAGAGAGAGAACGAGAGAAAATATAGAGGCTATAGGACGTACTTCGGTGTTATAAAGGTGATCAGAGGGCAAGTACTCTGGAAAGACCAAACGATTGGGACAGATAGGCCAGCAACCCTGTTCTATAGCCTCTACCACGCTCACCCCAAAGAATTCTACAAACAAACTGAAGGTAAGAACTTCTTCTCGCTGCTGTCTTTTCTCCTCTGCTTCTCGTCTCTCTCTCTCTCTCTCTCTCTCTCTCTCTCTCTTTCCTTCATATTACCGTGCAGAGCAGTGCTGACAACGACATCGGCCTCACGCAATGCTTTGTAGTAAGCGTCCTTGGAGGATAGAAAGCCCCAATGGCGGATATGTGGCTCCAATCTTTTTCTGGCTTCTTCAAAGACCTCTGGCACCTCTCCGAACTGCTCTCCTGTTTAATATGGATAGATGAGAGAGGTTTTCATCTTTCCTCCCCTTATTTTGGAGTTCAAAGTTACGTACCTAAAACAGAGACATGAAAGGCTAGCCCTTCCTGTTGCAACGCGAAAATACTCTTGAAAAACTGGTCAGGGCCTTTATCCCATTCCCACCTATTCTTCACCCAATTACTCTTCTCTCTTTCGAGCATGAATGGAGACATGAAGAATGAAGAAGAACACGTAGAAGACGAGAAAGATGGAGAAAAGGAACAAAGAAAAAAGGAGGGTATGACCAAGAGAAGAGAGATAGCGAACTAACCGATGGTTCCACACTATGTGTAACGGCCCTTCTTCTTTCTCAACAGTGGTGCAACTCAGCAGAGGAGCAGGCAACGAGAGTACTATCGGATAGTAGAGCACCACCGACTTTTGTCGAATGGCTTCAGCCACCGAGTCGAGGCGTTGGTCCGGGGGCATCAGCCTGAGCAGCTTGCCATGAAGGCCGTGCAGGAAGGACGTCATGTTATAGCGGCTGTTCCAGCAGACCACATCGGCCACCATGCACGTCAGCATTTGGGCGTAGCCAAACTGGACGTCCCGCTCCTTCTCCTCCCTGCAGGGATACTCCAGTTGGTTTTCGTGAAAGTAGACTATCTTGCGCAGGGAGGCCAGGTCTTGCCGCAACGCTTTTTTTTGTTTTTGGTTTGTTTGTGAGCAAAGTGCACGAAGAAGTAGCGGAGAGAGCAGTCGATGAAACGAGAGAGAGAGAGAGAGAGAGAGAGAGAGAGAGAGAAGAGGAGATGAAAGAAATACCGATAAGCTCAGCCAGGTTGAGCATGGAGCTACAGAAGAGGGTCTTGAAGGAGTGTTGTGGTGGCACCACCTGCGCAAAGTAGGGAGCAGACGTTCGCAACCGCCTTTGTCGTGTTTGTTGTTAAACCGGTCAGCATGCTCTCCTCTCATCATTACCTAGTACCAACCATTTCCATTTCTTGGCGGGCAACGAAAGCACCGTGGCTGCAGGAAGCAGGTCCGCCACTAACAAGTCGATCAGTTGTTGGTGCGAGCCGCCGTAAAAGGGTTCCAAGATGAGACACTCCTTGCCTTCTCTGCCCTCTTCTTCTTTCTCCTTTTCTTCTATTTCCATCTCTTTTTTTTTTGCTAATTTTTAATTGAAATAAGAAATGAGCTACCCTAATACGTTGAGATCCTTCCTATTATCCATCCTATTATCCAGCTGTTTTTTTGAGTCATAATTGGCCCTAAACACGTATTCGTCTATTACACTAAATTATATTTCCATAATACATTCACCAATCTCTGTTCAGGTACAATTTGCTATTAGCTATACAGCGGATTAGGATAATAGGCAATTACACCGAAGAAAAAAAGAAAACAGCAAAAGGGGAAGGAGAGAGAGAGAGAAGAGAGAACCGCACCACGCAAACGCCGATTTGTTTGTTTGTTTGTTTGTTTGTTTGTTTTTTTTTTTTTTGCTCTGTGAGTGAGCTTTGATTTCTTCTTTTTTTCTCTTTCTCTCTCTCTCAGTCTGTTTTATTTTTCCTTTTATTTTTTCTAAAGCAGAAGATGAGAAGAGGAGGACCTCCCCCCACTACGCAACGGTTCGAACCGTACAGGCAGTCATGGGGAGGACCGCCTCCGGGTAGCAGAGGACCTCACGCTCTTCCTCCTCATGCTCCTTATCACTCCAATCTACCACTCATGGGGCAACCACCACCACAATTGATTCCGCCACCGCTCATGATGCATCAAGGAGGAGTAGCAGGGGCTGGAGGTTATCCTCCTCCTGCAGCAGCTTCCGCCATGTTACCCCCATTGGCTGCTGCAGGAGGAGGAGGAGGCGGAGGCGGAGGCGGAGGCGGCGGAGGTTGGCCAGCAGCTGCTCCGCACCTTTCTTATTCTTCAGGTACTATTGTCTTTTCTCTTGTCTTTCTCTCTTTTCTCTTGTCTCCTTCACTTCTCTCTTCACCCTAAGGTGAAGAGATTTGATGTTTGCGTTTTTTAAATGAAAGAAAAACTGAGTGTAGGAGGAGGAGGAGGAGGCGGTTACAGAGAAGGAGCAGCCGGAGGAGGAGGGGTGGGAGGAGGACGCGGAGCAGCCGCAACGCCCTCCTCTTCCTCAGAGGAGCTGCATGAATCGAGAAGAGTGCAAGAGGAGCCCTCACGCACGCTCTTTATACGAAACATCGAGTATCGCGTTAGTGAGAAGGCTTTGAGAGACCTTTTTGGTCGCTTTGGTGACCTTAAGCGAGTGTTCGAGCTCATTGAGAAGAGGGGCATGGCCTTTGTCGCCTTTGTGAGTATTTCCTTTTCCTGCGGCACGTTGTGCCAATCCCTCTTTCACTCTCTTCTCTCTCTTTATCTGTTCTTCTTCTGCTTCTTGTTTTTCTTCTTCTTCTTCTTCTCGCTGTTCTTGGTGTTCTTCTTCCCCTTCTTCTTCTTCTTCTTTTTCTTCTTCTTCTTCTTCTTCTTCTTCTTCTTCTTCTTCTTCTTCTTCTTCTTCTTCTTCACTTTGTTCTACTTCTCTGCATCTATCTTCTCTCTTTCCTCTCTTGCTCTTCCTCCCTCTGCTCTTCTCTCTTGCTCTGTTTTTCTTCATTTCGTCTTTCCCCTACACGTTCTCCGTCTGGAGGGAATTGTGCTTCCAATGGCGGCCGCTTTACGAATGCTGCTCCAACACCCCTATATCGCTTCTTTGCTCTTTAACGTCGCTTCTTTCTTTTTCGTTGTTCATGCACCCCTTCTTTGTGATCCATCCCAAAGTACGACATTCGCAGCGCAGAAAAGGCCAAAAATGAGCTGCAAGACTACGCATTGAACGGCCGTCCTGTAAGTTTTCTCCCTTAGCCTCCTTTCTGTTTTTGTTATTATTTTTGAACTCTCCACCTCTCATCGCTGAGGAAGCAAACACCGTTTTCGAGCAAAATGAGAGCGAGCTCCTTTACGAGTGAGAGCGAAAACTCTTTCTTTTTCCGGAATCTCTGTTGAGTTTCTTTCTTCGTTGAGTTCAGCGACTCGTGAAAAACAACCACATTGCGCCCGCTTAACCACTTTTTGTCTTCTCTTATGTGATACTCTCTGTGCAATCCATCTCGTAGATCCACGTCCATTACTCGTTGCCTAAAGATGAGCGCGACCATGACGCCAAAGAGGATAATAACGTATCTTTCTTCCTTCTTCTTTTCGTGCTATCATTCTTACATTAACACGATCTTCGTTCGTATAGGATACTTTGTTTTTGAGAGTACGCGGTGCAAGAGACGTTGTGTCCAAACGGCTTCTACGCGAACTACTGGAACAATGGGGCGATATCAAAGAAATACGCGACTGTAGAGGAAACCCTAGGTTGGCTTCTCTCTCTCTCTCTCTCTCTCTCTCTCTCGATGACATTCCCTCTTACATGGCTTTTTAAATAGGCAAAAGTTCGTGGAGTTTTATGATATTAGAGATGCCGAACGGACAAGACGAGAGGCTAATGGCAAATCTTTTGCTGGTGGCACGTTAGCTATTGAGTTTGCTCACAGTCCAGGGTTGGTCGCATCGCTCTTCAATCGCATCACTCTTTACAAATTTCTAACCAGCGTTCCTCTTTCTTCTCTGGCAACTGGAACAGAAACAAACGAACGGATAGAGATAGAGACGATAGAGATTCACTGGATAGAAGGACAGAGGACGACTATCGAGACAGTGGAAGTAGACACCGTGGAGGAGGACCCATGAGAACCGAGGATAGATATGGACGAGGTATTTTCATTGTTATTTTTGTTTTCATAACAAAACACACTGACTAACGCAACAAACAAAAATAAAGGTTATCGTCATCGTGAAGAATCAAGAGATACCAGATACTCTTCTCACCAACGGTCGGATGATCAGGGCTACGACCCGCAAGCCTATCAACTTGGCACTGCTCTTCCTCCCAAACCCGATGCCAGTGCCGCTGCTGGATCTTCTGTCTTGCAACAAGCCATGGGCCAGCTCTCTCGTTTACTTGAGGTAACCTTTTTTTTTCTTGTTCCCTCCTGTTTGTCTGCTCTCGTCTCTGTTCTGCTTCTGTATTTACCTTTCTTCCCCTTTATAAAAGCAACAAACGCAGTTGCGGACAGCAATCGGACAAAATCAACCACCACAACAACAGCAACAACAACTCCAACCATCACTACAGCAATCCTTACAACAACTATTAGCTAGCGCCATGCAGCAACCACAAAATCAACAGCAGCAGCAACCTCAACAACAACCTCCATCCCAACAACAAACATCACTAAACCAATTGTTACAATCGTTACAACAAACGAGCAGCGGTCCAGCAGCATCGGCAACGCCAAACTTGGCATCTCTACTATCTCTGCTTCCGCCTGCAGGCGGTGGTGGTCCTCCCCAACAACAACACGGCGGAGGCTATCAAAATTCACAGCCATCACAACAACCTCCCTCTCAACAAGGCGCAGGCAGTGCCGTTCCTCCTCAACAGCTCCAACAAATAGCTGAAATGCTGTTGCGTCAACAACAGCAGCATCATTAACTCTAAAGAACAAACGTTTGAACAAGAGCAAAAGTTTTTTTTCCTCTATGAGAGAAGTCTCTATGTACACAGAGAAGAGAGGCCACTGTTGTTTTTTCATTCGAGAGGAGGCGAAGCGACAGAGGATGTGCTGGCCAGCTTGTACAGTGTGAGGAAGACGAGAAAGTGGAGAAAGACAGAGTAGAAAAAGATGAATGTGCGCGAGTATTTGTTGGCGAGGAAGAACTGTCCGGTGCGCAGTGTCATCCGCTCTGCTGCATTCAAGCCTTTGTACCTCTCTTGTTTCTCCTGGCAAAAAAAAAAAGAGTTGAGAGAGCTTTCTTCAAACAGTGTTCAGGGAAACGGGGGGACGGGCACCTTTTTGTTAAATAGAACAAAGGGATCTATGTTCTCCTCATAGGCTTTCTTGTATTTGCTTTCAAACGGATCTTCGCTGTTGGAACCAGACTCTACGTCTGCCTGTCTTACCCTCTGTTGATTTTCAAACACGTGTAAATGAAAGAAGCGAAACAGAAGAGGGGAGAGAGAGAGAGAGAGAGAGAGAGAGAGAGAGAGGGCATACATCTCGTCTAAGGTGGTTATAACTCTGCAAGTAACGTATTTTCTCATAGAGCTTAACGTTGTCGTTGTGAAGCGAAGAGAGCTGGTCCTGCACTTGGGAGAACTTGTCCTGCAATTCCTTGCACTCCGCCTCTAGCTCCTGCGCTCGTGCCTTGAAGCGATCTCGCTGACTGCAAACCACTCTCACCATCGAAAATTCTTCCTCCGCAGAAGGGGCAGAAGAAGAAACAGAAGAAGCAACAGGAATAGAGGACCCTAAAGCGGGAGAAGAATAAGGAGTGGAAGGCGCAATAGCGCTCTCCAAAGAGGGAGACTTGGCGGTGTGTTTGGAGATGTCCTCTTCCAACTTTTGTATGAGCACAGCTTGTTCCGCCACCTGTTTTTGTTGTGCGCTCAACTCTCCTTGTGTTCTCTTTAGCTCTTGGGTAGTATCTGTGAGAGATGCTTTCAACTTCATGTTCTCTGTCTCCAACCGCCTGTTCTTATCTTTGAGCAACTTTTCCACCGTCTTCTCATTGATAACAGTTTCTTCTGCTCCCAACCCCAAGTCATAGTCCAACGACTGAATGAAAAGTTTTTCGATTAAAGAAAAGATTAGAAAAAGGAGAATTATTGCAAATTTACCTTCAATATTTCTAATTCGCGTTTGAGCTCGGCAATCTCAGAAGGGGTAGGATTGGATTCCAACTTTGTGTTCAATGCTTTCACTTCCTCTTCCTATTAGCAGGACAGTATTTGAGGTAAGAAACAGTGAGGGAGAGTGAGAGAGACAGAGAGAGACAGAGAGAGAGAGAGAGAGACAGAGAGAGAGATAAGGACTTTTCTTTCCAAAAGTGTTTGCAAACTAGCTACTTGTTCTGCATGTGCTTGCAGTGTCTTTTGGTGAGATTCCTCTGATACTTGAAGACGCTCAGTGAGCTGAGAGATCTCAATATCTTTTTGAGCAATCGAGAGCTCGATATCTGGTGATGTTCCCACTGGGTGTGCTTCCCCACTTTTAACAAAATAAGAGTCAAAAGAATGCTTGGAGAGAGAGAGAGAGAGAGAGAGAGAGAGAGAGAGGCTATACCCAGGCATTCCTTTCAACAATTGCTCTTTCAACCGATCCTATTAAGAGAAAGAAGAAGTTGCTGTGAGCCTGTTATCTCGTTTTCTGTCTTCTTTCTTCTTGACAAGGGCGTCTTACCCTTTCTCTCTCTAAAGCTAAAACGTTAGCATTGGCTCGTTCGACTTCGTTTACAACGATATCAAGTTGTGCTTGTTTTGCTGCTTGCTCAGAATCTATAATAAAGGTTAGGTTAGCAAACAGAGAAATACCAAAAACATGAGCAAAGAAAGAGAGCAGAGAGAGAGAGAGAGAGAGAGAGAGAGGGAAAGAAACAACAAGAGACCATGTTTCGTTTTTAAGTCAAATATTTGGGCTTGAGTGTCTTCGTAGGCACGTCTTATGTGTGCTGCTTCCGTCCGTGAAAGATCCAGTTGTCGTGTAAGCTCCGCTTCTCTGCAGATAGAGTCGCCTCGTCAATGTTTTTGCTCATCAAAAGAACCGACAAGAAGGCAAGAATTTAGTTGTGTTACCTTTCTCTCATAGATTCCAATTCTGCGTGATGTTCCTCGTGTACTTGAGAGATGGCGTTGTGCAACCTGCTTGCCACCAGCTCTTCCGTCTTTCGTGGCCAAGTAAATAACATTGTATATGTCATCGTTGAGTAAGAAAAAGAGAGCATAGAGAAAAGAGAAGGAAAAGGAGACCTTTGTTTCGTAATTACGAAGCTTTTCTTCGAGGTTGCGAATGGTAACCTCTTGGTTTTGAACCTCCTGAAACTCTTTGCGAAACTCTTGTAGCTGTCTTTGGAGCCTTTTATTCTCTTGTTCTTGTTCTGCCAACTTCTCTGCATGCTTTGTATCATTCTGCAGAAAAGAAGAGAGAGAGAAAGAGAGAGAGAGAGAGAAAGAGAGAGAATCAGACTGCAACCATTCCATAAAACTCAAAAGAAGGTTCATACCAAAGCACTCTGAAGAGCCTGAACTGGATCTGCAATCTCTGCCAACGACCTATACAACGTGAGAAAGACCTTCTCAGCAAAGCTGCCCCGTTGGGTAAGCCTGTCGACCTCCTCCTGGTAGGACTTTAGCAGAGACCCAAAGCTCTTCAACTTGGTTTCAGGAGGCAGTTGTCTAAACTCTTTTTCGTTTATATATGAGTTCCTGAAATGGGAAGAGAAGAAGAGAAGAGACGAGCAGAGAGCAGAAGGAAAGAGAGACAGAGGGGAGAAGGAAAGGAGAAGAAAGCAGAGAGACAACGAGAAGAATGAGGAGGAAGAAGAGAAGGAGAGACGGGAGAAAACGAACTGCGGGTGGCCTCTGCAAGCTTTTTACGAGACTCCAAGCTGGTGTCTTGGTTATGGACGACCTCTGCAGCTTGCTTGTCCAGTTGTTCCCGTGAGCCATTGAGGTTGAAAGCTGTGATGGTTAATCAACAAAAAAAAAAGATGAGAACAAAAAATGAATGTGGCTTTGCTGCAATGGATTAGAGGGAGCGTCGACGTGTCAAAGGGCTTGACCGACCTTTCCATTGCTGAATGACGGCATCAACGGTTGCCCCTCCTGCTGCTGCTGCTCCCAACGCACCAACAGAGGGCAACGAGGAGGGGGGAGCAGTGGTGGTGGACCCAGAGGGCGACGAAAGGCTTGCTTGTGCCGCGTCCTCCATTTCTTTTCTTTTTTTTTTACTCCCTTTCTTTTTTTTCCAGCTTGTTTGATTTTCTGTTGGATCAAAAAATCAAAACTGGTCGATCTGGTCGATAGATATAGATCAGATCGATTCCCAACGATTTGATTTTCCAATGGATGAATAATCAAACAGGAAATATGTCGACGATCAACCCTAACATATGTAAACCCTAACCTTAATTTTTCTGCGCGGAAATTAAAAAGCAATAAAAAAAAAATACCCAAGTGGCCTTGCCCCGCAGCAAGAAAAAAATAAATAAAGAAATAAAGGGGAAGGGAAATGCAGCAACTGCTTGCCGCTGGGTCCAAGGCCCTCGTACGCCTGGCCATCGGAGCCATTGTCTGCACGCCCGTCTTGTTCTTCGTCCTGTTCGTTTCCTCTGGCACCGCTTCTCCTTTCAATGGTTACCTTTTTTTTTTTTTTGGATTTTTTCCTCTCGATGCGTTACTTAGCTCAATCTCACTCTTTTCTCTTCCTCTTCCTCTTCCTCTTCCTCTTCCTCTTCCTCTTCCTCTTCCTCTTCCTCTTCCTCTTCCTCTTCCTCTTCCTCTTCCTCCTCCTCCTTCAGCTCATCCTGCGGCGCCTCGCAGAGAGTGCAAAGTGCCGACGGGGTTGAGGTTCTGCACGCAAGTGAACTACAGCACCAGCGTGGCGGACCCGCAGAAGGTGGACGGCAACGTGGCCAACATTTACATGAAGTACCGCTCCCAGCAGCTCCAAACGCAGGACTGCGACGAGGCCTACCGCGGATGGTTTGCTCCCTCGTTTATTCTCGCTCTTCCTAGCGTTCTCTCTTCTGTCGTTCTCTCCTCTCTCCTCTCTCCTCTCTTTTGGCTGAAGCCACAAAGACTGATCGCTTCATCTTCTTCTTTCGTTCTTCTTCTTTCATGTGCGATGAATGCAACCACAAAAAAAATAGGTTGTGCTCGTTCTACTTCCCAAAGTGTCCCTACTGCGAGGACGTGAATGGCATTTGCAGGAGCGGCTGCATCACCCGCATTGCTCGTTGTGCCGATAAGGTTTTTTTTCTTTTCCCATTCGCATACGACCTTCTCTTCCTTCTTCTTTCCTTTTCCTCTTTTCATCGCTCACGGACCAACACGCGCAACAACAACAAAGGTGCAAGACATGATGGCCAGCTGCTACACCGGCTCTCTCTTTGTGGACGATGAGGACCCCAATGGCTGCACTCCCATCATCCTTCCTTCTTCCGCCTCCTCTTTTCCCTCCTTGCCGTCTTCCCTGCCACCCTCTGCTTTCCCAACAACCACAACAACCACAACAACAGAGGAGTACGTCTGCATGAAACCAACAAAGGACTTCCTGGGCTCCTCCTTCTGCAAGCCCAACTACCCCGTGGCCAGCGCGCCCTCCAACCACACCCAAGTCTGGCAGGCCATCGACCACGCCGCCAAGGTGCGCTACGACTCCTTCACGCACCACCCCAACGCCACGCAGGAGTGCCTGGCCTCCACGCAGGAGCTCATCTGCGGGCTGTACTTCTCTCCCTGCGAGGGGAAGGAGGTGCTGGACCCCATGGACTGGTTCGTGCCCTTCCTGTGCAGGGAGATGCTGGCCACCTGCCCCTCGGGCTTCAAGAAGCTGTGCACGTTCAACCCCTACCAGCCGCCTGACCCTCGGCAGTGCGACAAGGCCTCCCTCGGCAGCAGCTTGCTGAGCTGAACGAAAGAAGCGACACCGGTCGTTCTTTTCTTCTTCTTCTTCTCTTTTTTTTAATTTATTTATTTATCGATTCATTATACGGTGGCTGTTTTTTTTTTTAATAAGTAAAAGAGAAACGATCAGAGCATATTTTTCTGCGCGGGTTGTCTATACGAAGATCGTACAGAATAGGGAGGGGCGCGCTTGGACAGATTTCGGGAAGAACCGTTCCTTTTAGGAACCCGTCCTTAAAAAACAGTTCCTCGACGAGGCCCTTGTTCCCCTTGAAAAATGTCCACACCCCCTGCTCCCTCTTTTGCGTAACCCCTCGAAGACATAATCTTCCCTTTCTCGTTTTCCGATTGCTCTAATTAGGGCACAAAATAAAAAAAAAGAAAAGAAAGACAGAAAAAAAATTTATCGTTTTCTTTATTTTATTTTTATTTTATTTTTTATTTTTTCCCCTTTCTTTCGACAAAAGATCGTCATCTCCCCTTCCCCCCCCCATCCCCTTTGGGCCTTTTTCGATTTATTGTTTGTTGTGGTGGTTGGGCGGAGCAAAGTAAGCAGCGAGAAAGCAGTTCGGACCGTGATCGGTTGAAGAGGATAAAGGAAAGATGGGAGCGAAAAACAGCAAGAAGAGGCCGCAGGAGGGGTCTTCTTCCGCCAATGCTGGCGGCGGCGAAGGGCAAGTGACCAGCGTTCGAAAAGAGAGCCTTGCTGAGTTGGGTTCGGATAAGGCTTCCCTTTTTTTTTTTAACTCTTGCAATCCGCTCTTTCATCCTTTTTCTTCTGCTCTGCAAAGGATACGATTTCAATCCGGCTCTAACCCCCCTCTTTAACTTCTCTCTCATTCTCCTTCTGGCCTTTGTTTTTGTTCCTCCAATGGGACAGAACCGAAAGGAGGCAGCCAAGACTTGGTGGTACCTTTTTTCTTCTACTTGTTCTACTTGTTGTTCTTCCCCCTTTTGTTCTTCTTTCGACTTACATTCATTTTTCTTTCTTTCGGTGTTACTCTCTCTCTCTCTCTCTCTCGTTCCTCTTCTTTGCCGATGCAGCTCTCCAAAGAGGAGTTAGACTTTGGGTTGGGAGACGGGGCCTGCCCCGTTCGGGAGACCATGAGCGACACCTTCACCCTCACCAATAACTCTGCCAGAAAGATCAAGTTCCGCTTTGACCCCATCCCCACCAATGCCTGCAAACTTACCTTTGAGCCCTCCACCGGCACTCTTGACAAGGCACGCTTTTCCCTCCCGCTTTCTTTCTGGTCACTTCTCTCCTTTTTCCTTGTTCTTGTTCCTCTTGTTCTTTGTTCTTCATCTGCTTCTCCTTTATTCTCTGTTTTTCCTTCTCGCCGCCTTCTTCTCTTGTCTTCTTGCTGCTGTTATTCATCTTCTCTTCTCTGCTTCTCTCCTCTCTCTCTCTCTCTCTCTCTCTCTCTCTCTCTCTGCTTCTTTGTTACCCAACGGATGAATGGTGTGGCTGAACAAATCGTGAAGAAGTCAAAATTAAATATCACCTACTGCCTTCCTACTGATGTTCACCCTTTATGGCTCTTCCTTTTATTTTTTGTGCTCCTTGTGTATAAGGCTGAATTTTGTTGCTGTTGTTTTTTTGAAACTTGTTCATGACTACAGAAAAAAAACACGAAGAAGATTGTAGCTAAACTCGTATTACTTGAACCCGCAAGCTTGAACTTCCGCGTTAATCTTCGAATACTTGGTTTCTCTCCCCTCCCCTCCCTCCTCCTCTCTCTCTCTCTCTCTCTCTTCTCTCTCTCTTCTCTCTCTCCCTCTCTCTCTCCCTCTATGATGAATTCCAAAACAAAAAGACAAGCATATGTCTGAATCTTCTGTGGACAATTGGACTTCTGATTCTCTTCTCTCGTTCTCTCGTTCTCTCGTTCTCTCTTCTCTGTTCTCTCTTCTCTCTCTGGTCTCCTGCTTAGCTACTTTACTGATTGACAAACATTAATGCAATAGGAGGAGAGACGCTATTTCTACACGTCCGCGTGCACGCGGACCAAGGTGTATACGGCGTAGACCCAACAACTCTTGAACTCACAGAGGATGCTGGTACGCTGCGTGCACGTGTGTTAGGAGTGATTGTTCTTTTATTATTATTTTTTGATTAACTTGTTTCTGAAAAAGGCTTTGAGGTACCAACTATTCTTGTTCAAATGAAAACTGCTCTGAAAGATAAGAATGCCCTTCTACAAGAGGGAATATTCCGGTTGGCTGGAGATGTGCGTCTTTGTTTTTTTTTTTTCCACTTCTCTCTTCTTCTCTTTTCTCTCGTTTTGTTATTTGCAAGGTTTAGCTCTTTTTGCTTACTTTTTGTATGAATAAGGCGTATGAGATGAAGCGGATCAAAGAGAATATGAACAAAGAAAAGAACTTTTCAGACACTGATGTAGATCCAAACACTATTGCAAATCTTATTAAGGTTTCTATTCTCTTTTTTTTTTTTGCGTTCATCTTTCTCTTTTTCTCAACGAACTTTCAAAAAAAATCCATAAGGTGTGGTTCCGAGAGATGCCAACACCAGTTCTGAACGTACTGCCCACAGAGACCATATTCAACAGCGGCGAACAGAGCGTATGCATTGAGGCATACCTCGACCTACCTGAACCTCAAGCCTCCTTGTTGGGGTGGTTGCTTAACCTCCTCACCGAAGTCGCATCTCAGAAAGCGATCAACAAGATGACAGAACAAAATCTTTGTACGATTCTCTTTTCGCTTGCTTTTCCTCTTTCACCCTATCCACTTCTCCTTCATTCTTTCTTTCCTATAGTTGCTTTTGTTTTTCTTTTCTCTTCCCTTTCTGACTCTATTTTCTCTTTCGTTTCAATAAAAGCGATTGTGGTGGCACCAAATCTGTATGACCCGCCCGGCTCAAACCCAATGGAAGGTCTGGTGATGTCCCAAAAGGCCGTACAGTTTCTGCATAACGTGCTCGTCTATGAGATGGAAGAGCTGAAAAAACGAGGAGGAACAGTCGGCGACGCCGCTTCCACCACCCGAAACGAAGACGACGAATGGGATGACTAACAAACAACAAAAAAAAAGCAAAGGTTGCACCTCTCTCTCTTATCTTCCTGTATGTATAATTGAGCTTTATTTTTTTATTTCTTCAAGGAGTTTTTGTTTTATTGAGTTAATAATCCAGAGAAGCGCTGACCCTGAGAGAGAAGAGAGTTTGGTTCCAACCAGGGCAGAGAGAGAGAGAGAGAGAGAGAAGAACATGGATAGAAAACCGAAATGGATTGCAACAAAAAATAACAATGTACAAACAAAAAGGGGTATTGGTTGTTGAGTGGTTAGAAAGTCAACTTTATGGCTTCCTGGTTCGTTGTTTTGTAACAAGGTGCAAGGTCCACTCCTGCACGCTCATGGCTTCAACGGATCACCACCAAAAATAGCGGCCCAACGGGCTGCTGTTGTTGTTTGCTGTTCGGTGTGCTTCTTCTCTTCTTCTGCAACGGAGGATGTGATGGCTGGAACATCGGAAGCAACGACAACAGTGTCGTCCAACAGAGGGAGGGACAAGAGTGCGGTGGGAAGGCGTTCCTTGGGGAGTCCGAGCAGCAGGCCCTTTGCCTGGTCCAACACCTCCCTCGCGCTGTCCAACACGCCCTTCTTGCAATGCAACCACAAGAAGCCATAGTTGGGATCCGCATTGATGCATGCCTACCATTTGAAAGGACGATCAAATCATTGGCTCCATTCTTCAGGAGAGAGAAGCAAGGGTAACAAACCTGTTGCAGGGACCAGAGGTCAGCCTCTGGCCCGTTTTCCATCAGTTCCAAGCGGAGGTACTCCACGAAAGAGTCGCCGTATTGAGGGGTGAACTGGATGGCAAAGTCAAGAAAGATGCGAGCATCGCGGAGCTTGCCGCGCGCCAGGGCGATGCGAGCCCCCTCGCACCATACCTCCCCAGACTTGGGCACTTCTTGGAGGGCCTCCTTAAAGACCTCCACTTGTTTCCTGGGTTGCCCTTTCAGTCTATAGAGATGGATGAGAACAGCCCAAAGTCGGCCCGTTCCTGTGTGTATCTGATGTAGTTGAACAAGGTTATTATCGTTGCA
>JAVKOQ010000178.1:95000-109842 GCA_031835245.1 Balamuthia mandrillaris | reverse complement strand
TGGAGAAGATCAAGCAGTTAGGCTGCCTGCGTTCCTTCTCCTCTGATGACAGCTCCAGTGGCACCAGCACCAGCTCATCTTGCTGCACCTGCGGTGGCACTGGTTGCTCTAGCACCAGCGGCAACAGTTGTTGCAGCCAATGCTCCAGCACCAGCTCTTGCTCTGACTCCTGTTCAGATACTCCACGCTCTCCTGGGCGTCATCACTCGTCTTCGGCCATTCTCAACAGCAATGGGCAGGACAAGAAAGGGATGGAGATCCACATTATCACCCTCTCACCTTTGCCCACCGAACACGTTCTCAAGTTGGTGTGCAAGTACTTGGGCATCCCCGAAATGCCCAAACGCCTCGTTCCTTTGTTTGAGAAGACTAAGGGACATCCTCTCCTCTCGTTGGAGATGGCTATCTCATTGAAGAACTCTGGCGCTTTTCAGATCCTACAAGACCAGGAGCAGCTTCAACCCAAGCTACCTGCAGCCTACTCCTTGGAGGCCACTTTTGGTGGTACCTTGACCAACGCCTCTTCTCCTTCTCCCAACAACAACGTTGTGGACCCTGTCAACTCTTTGATGAGCGATGCTGCGTTAGAGGATATTCTCAAGACCTTTAGCTTTTCCAGCGCGCTGCACAGCGTCATTTCCAGCCGCATCGATGAGCTGAAGCCCAGCCAACAGCTCACGCTGAAAGTAGCCAGCATCCTGGGCGATTCGTTTGACTTTAACGTCCTGCACAGCATCTACCCCAAAAACTACACTAAAGAGCAGCTAAAAGAGGACCTCAACGTTTTGACCAAACTGCAATTCGTTCACTCCGAGAAGAAGAGGACGCGCTTCTCCTCGAACAGAACGGGCCGTGCCAGAATTATCACTTACAGTCGCAATCGTCGTCACCACAACTACAGCAGCACTGGCAGCGGTCATCACCGACGGAAACATCACAAGAAGCATCATAAGCACAAGAAGAAGAGCAAGAGCAAGAGCAAGAGTAAGAAACACAGCAGCGACTCGGATAGCTTTATCGTGGAAACAGCGGTGGAGGAAGAGGAGGATGTGGCTCCTACCCAAAGCAGCAAGAAGGCCCTTCCTTCCAACTTGCGCAAGTCAAAGACGATAAAGATTGCTAAGTCTGCCAACAAACAACGCGACTCTAGTGGCAACGCGACGTCATCGGAGAATGAAACTAAACAAAGCAGCAAAGCAGGCAAAAGCAAAAGCAAAGGCAAGGGCAAAGAGGTGATGACGGGAAGCGAGGATGAGGCAACTACCGAAGAGGTGAAGAAGCCTTTCTCTTTCCTCTCCGCATCGCTCAAAGAAACCGGACAATGGACTGCTTCCAACAAGTCTACCACCGCTGCCCCCGCAGTCAGCGAACGTGCTGCTCCTTCCGTCGTCTCTTTTGATGAGTTTGAGGCATCGTCTGGGTCTGAAAAACAGTCATCTACCAAACGGGGCCGTTCCAAGACTTCTTTTGATAAGCGTTCCTCCCTCATTAACTCTGAGATAGAAAAAGGAGCAGCCGGCTTGACCCAAGAACCTTATGGCGACTATTACGACAGCGGCAGTGGCAGCGTTCCCGTTGGCTACCACTACAGCAGCGGCAGTGGTTATAGCAGCGCCGCCTGCTCCGGCTATGGCAGTGGCGGCGGTAGCAGCGGAGGCTCCGAAGACGGCTGCACGGTCAAAGAAGTCTATTACTTTAATCATCTCATCATTTGGGAAACGGTCTACGCTACTCTTCTTCCCAGCCAACGAAGGCAATGGCACAAGAAGGCAGCGGAGCACTACGAGAACGTGTTGTTGGACTTGGAGCTGCAGACCAGCAAGAGAGCGATGGCTTTGCAGCAACAGCAAATGAGCGAGACGGAAAGCGGAGCTGAGAGCGGTAGTTCATATTACCCAACTGCTTCCACCAGCTCATCACACTCTTCATCTACCGCTTCAACTCTTCCTTCTTCTTCGCCAGTATCATCTTCTGCCGGTTCATCCCCTTACACCGCCTCTCCCTTCTCCACCGCAGCCGCTATCATCAGCAAGTCTCTCAGCCACGCTGCTTCCTGTTACTACCCTATGTTGGCCTACCACTGGAACAGTGCTGGCAACGACCTCAGAGCCCTACTTTATTTCCAAAAGTCGGGCAAGCAGGCTCTCTCCATCTTTGCCTACCAAGAGGCTGTAGAGTTTTATGAACGAGCTATTGCTCTTGCTGATCGCCTCAATGCGTTATCCTCTGCCTCCTCAGCCTCTACTATTGACTCTTCCTCGTCTTCGACCTCTTCATCCACGTCTTCTTCCCGTCGATCGCTCTTCTTTTCCAAATCTTCCAAGTCCAAGAACCAGCAACAACAATGCAACAGCAACAAGAACGCCGCTCATCAGGAGATCTCCTCATTCCGTTTGGCCTCATGGGAGAGAAAACTTACCAAGGCCTATCTCTCCCTGAAAAAGCTTACCAAAGCGGAGCAACACGCCCGCAAGGCGCTAGATCTTTTGGGTCAACCTCTCTCCGAGGGAAACGGTTGGTTCGGCTCCACCGGAGTGGAAGTCTTTCGCCAGTTCGCCAAACGGAAGTTGCTTGGCTTCATGTCCTTTTCTTCCTCTTCCTCCTCTTCTTCCTCTAACAAAGACACTCCCTCGTTGAAAGCATTCAAACCCGCTGTTCTCAGCGGGGGTGGTGGAAGCAGCGGAGGAGGAGCCAACGCAGCTTCGGATCGTGGGGATCACGGCATGCTTAGTATGCTCTTGAAGGAGGACCCGACCAACGCCACCCAGTTAGAGCTCTCTAAGTGCTACTACCTCTGCTATAAGCTGAAGTTCCTGGCGGAGGACTTCACCTCGGCCTTTGCCTGCATCTCGCGCAGCGTGAAGGCAGCGGAGAGCGTGGGCAGGCCCACCAAGCAGCTGGCCAGGGCCTATGCCGCTATGTGCTACTTCTCGGCCTCGATGTACTCCATGCGTGGTATCTCACGACAGTTTGCTCGCTCCTCCATTGAGATCACCAACAGTCTGGTCACCACTCTCCAACAAAATCCTGCAACAGACTCTTCCACTTCTTCCTCTGCTTCTGGTTCCTCTGCTTCCTCTATCTCTTCTGTGGATGGCTCTCAACAAGAGTTTGGCGGCAACTCGAGAAAGAATGCAGAGTGCGTGATGACGGTTCTCTTGGATACGAGTCACATCCACTTCACGAACGGCAATTGGAAGGTGGTCAATGCTCGTTTGTTGAAGGCTCTTCAGGTGAGCGAGCGCTATGGCGATCGCGCCATGAAGCAGTACATCCTCGCCTATTACGCCATGTACTGGAACATGCGTGGCAAGTTTAGACGCAGCCTCAAGTTGTTAGAGCACCCTTGCTTCAAGGAAGGAGGAGGGTCCTCTCTTTCTTCTTCGTCGGCAGAAACTGCTTTCTTTGCAGACGAGCAACAACAGCACAACACTTCTGCTGGATTGGCTCAAAGCTCTGCAGCCGTGTCCACCACAAACAACAACGATGACGGCCATCATCATCATAATAACAAGAAGTGCAAGAAATGCAAAAAGAAGAACAAACGTGCTTCCTCTGACGTTTCGTCTTCCTCTGGTTCCTCCTCCGCCGTTCCTACTACCGTTGCCACCACTGCTTCCGACTCGACCACAACAACAACCAACAGCAGTAACAGCGACACTCTATCTTCTTCCTCTTCTTCTATGAAGACAAAGAAGAAGAGAAGCAACCATCACCATCACCATCACCGCCACCGTCACAGCAACAACAAACAGATGGTCCCCTCCTCTAGTCAAGAGATGAAAGGCGGCATTCGCGGCATCGTCGGAGAGGATAACTCCATCAGTCCCTTCTCCACCAAGATTGTCAAGGCTGTCTCTCTGCTCTACCTGGGAGAGCTGAACCAAGCCTTGGATGTGCTCCGCGAGAAAGACGTACTTAGCTCCTGTAGCAAGCTGTGGAAGGACCGCGAGCACGTTCTCCGCCATTTCGTCACCGCGCTGATCCATTGGTGCAACAAAGAGTACCGCGCTTCCAAGCGGCTGCTCTTTTATCTCATCGAGAAGTTAAGGCAGCTTACCGCGCAGGCCAACCACTTTGTCATGTGGTCTGACTTTGAGACGACCTGTTTTGTGCTGGAGCTCTGCCTCTCTCTGTGGGACTATGAGCGCTATCGTGAGCAAATGACCGCCAACAAAGCTGCTGCCGCGGCAGCGGCCGCAGCCGCTGATGCTTCCTCCACTGCATCTTCTCCCGCTCCTGCCCCTACTCCCTCACCTTCTGCTTCCATCCTTTCTCCTTCTTCGCTCTTAGTTGCTTCTTCTTCCTCCTCTTCCGCTTCCTCCAATTCTTCCAGTTCTGCTTCCTCCTCTAATTCCGCCAACTTTGCTCATCAGCCGCTGCCCTCTCCATCCGCCTCAGCCCCTAAAGCCGGCACTCGCGAATTGCTCCTCGCTGGCAGCGCCAACGTCTTCTTGCTCTCCAAGAAGATGATCAAGTGGGAGGAACGCGCCCTCAAACTCTCCCGTATTCTAGAGAAGCTCGTCAAGACCTATCCCATCGGGCAGAGCCGCTATCTGCGCCTCTTGGGCCTGTTGAAGTGGCTGTCGGGTAACCCTAAGAGCTCTACGAAGCTCTGGAGCAAGAGCTTGGAGGAGGCGCAGATTCACTCGATGGAGCACGAGAGGGGAGCGACGCATCTCTTCATGGGCATGTACATCAATATTGGTTCTGGTTCTTCCTCTTCTTCTTCTTCTTCCTCGAACCACCCTTCTCCTTCCTTTTCTGCCTCTGCTTCCTTGATTGGATCGAACCATCCCAGCCATAATCAACCGAGCCATCATCACAATCAACAACAGCAACATTATAACGAGGCTGCGATGAAGAGGAAGCGGGGACATTTCAAGGAGGCATTAAGCGCGTTTGAGCTCTGCGGTGCGGAGTACTTCTACCTGTTGTGCTGCAATGAGGACATGAAGCACGACATGGAGACTGAGGTCGAGAGAGAAGGAGGATATTCAGCTTCTTTCCATTCTTCTTCTGCTCAGCAACGACGACAACAACAAAGAGAGGAGGAAGAAGCCAATGATGATGATCGCAGTGATTCGGAACGTTCTTCCGCCTCCGACTCGCTGTTTACTTCTTCTTTGTCGGCGTCCACTTCTTCACTCTCGACAACGGCAGCGGTGAAGCCAAAGAAGAAGAGCAGGGTGAGGGTCTTGACGATGGAGAATTCCAGGGAAGCCAAACATAAGCGCCAACAGCAATCGTTCCTTGCCTCTGCTGCCGCTGCTGCTCCTTCTTCCTCTGCTGCTGCGGCTTCTTCGCTTTCCTCAAGCCCATCTTCACCCCCTTCCTTGACTTCTTCTTCCAAGACTTCCTCCTCTTCTTGCTCTTCCTCTTCGGCGAGAAGAAACATCGCATCTTCGGGTGGCGGCGGAACCACCACCGAGGTCGATGAGGACGATTTCTCCTCACCGCGACCTTCGGAGGGAGAGTGATGATGACCTCGAGAGACAGAAGGCCCTCTTGCTGTGGGTTCAGCGGGGTGATGGAGGAGCAAGAGCTGGAGCTGGAGGCGGAGGCCGAGGTGGAGGCCGAGATGGAGGTGGAGCAAAGGATGAAGCGCGGAAGGGATGGCGTGAGAGGAGTCAAGGCCGCGACAAGCTCAGCGGTGGCTGCTTTAGCGTCCACAAACGGTGGTAGATAATAATTCGACGACGGAACAACTTTTACCTTTTCTTTTCTCTTCTTTTTTTTTTTAAATGTTATTTTTTTATTTTTTTATTTTCTATTCCTATATACTATTTATTTGTGTTTATGTATAGTACAAAAAAACGAAAATACCCAAAAAATAAACAAGTTTTTTTATATAAAATTCTTTTCCTTCTTCTTCCCTTTCCTCCTTCTCCTCTCTTTCTTCTTCGCCACTTTGCCTTTCTTTTTTCTTTTCCTTTTCTTTTGTTGTCGACTCTAAGGAGAGAAATCAGCTTCGAATTCAAACATCCAATCGAAAATCAAATCGGTTTGATGGAAAAGATCAGATCCTATTTTATACATTTTTCATTTTATTTTTAACCTGCGCCACTCTTCCTCTTCCAAGAGCTTGGTGCAGCCGCAGAGCTCCGGGACGTGCCTCTCCTTACCAGCCCAAGCCCAAACCGGCCGATCCATCAGGTCCCTCCTGCACCTCTCCTCGTTCCAAGGGCAGCCTTTCTTCCTCAACCACTTGAGCACCTCCACTCGGTGATTCCACGCAGCCTTTGCGCAAAGGCTTTCATCCCAGCAACTCCTCTGCTTTCTGCTTTCATCTTTTGCTGCCTCTTCTTCTTGTTGTTGTTCCTGGGCAGAAGAATAAGACAGAAGTTGATGTCTGTAAAGCCATCGCAACGTTTCAAGGTCTCCTCTGGCTACTGGAATACCGACCAGGTCGCCACTCTTTTCGTGCCATTCATCTCCTTCTTCCTCGTTTGCTTTGCTCTGCTGATAGAGCCACCGAACCATGTCGAGCCCGTTTTGAAGGGCTAGAACAATTTGTGCCCGAGGAGTGGGTTGAGGGCAGTGGTTCAGCTGAAGGTACTGAAGCAGCTCAAAAGTGGAGGGTTTCTTGGTATTCGCACGCAACGCGGCCTCGTACACTTTTGCGGTGAAGCAAAGTGCGGTTTTCTTACTTGCTGCCTTTCGTCTGCTGTAAAGCCGGTGTTGCAAATAGAGAAAAACATCAAACTTGCTGCGAGAAGCAGCTGCGATGAAAAAGTGTTGGATGAGAGAGGAGGACAGCGCGGAGGAGGAGACAGCCAGCGACCATCGTATCATGGCGACGCTCTTGACGGAGGAGCGAAGGCTGAGGCAGCGTCTCTCAGCGGGAGAGAAACAGGAGCGAAAGCTCCGACAAACGCGAGAGACTGGCGCCTTGTAGCGCGGGGGGATCATTTGCAGGATGTGTTGCAAAAGTTCGGTAGGAAGCTCCCAAATGGTGAGCTCCCTAGGAGGCAGTATGTTGCGGTGGTTCACGGAGTCGCCATCGGTCATCCTGCGATGGTACTAGCCTGTGGTCTCTTGAAGAACAACGAAGAAGCGGTGAACATGTTGTCTGCCTTTCTTTTTTTTTTTTTGTGCTTTTTAAAGGTTCTGAGAAAAAAGACAGAATGAAGCGACGGGATTAATCATACCTTATAAAGTATGTCTACATATATATACTGATTTTTGATTGGCTTCGGATAACGCAATAGAAAATCATATTTATAATCGATTGGCCATGATCTACCAGTGATAATTCAAAATAGCAGCGAACGGTGAATCAAAACCTTTGAAGGTGAACATCCAATGGTGAATCAAACAATTCAAAATTTTTTGTCGATGCGAAAAGAATGTCAATGTTCACTGCTATGGCCTGCTGCAGGGGTGGTAGCTCTCCCTGGACGCTGCCGCGACCGCGCTGTAACGGCTATACCCATGGTGGGCGCATCCTTCTTCGGGGTCAAAGATGGATGATGAAAACCAGCCAAACTATCGTCGTGTGCTGTCCTTCTTCTTCATCTTCATCTTTTTCTTCCCATTCTTCTTCTTCTTCAACAGCAGCGGTTCCCATTCAAGTACCTTCCTTGCCGCTCTTCCAAAACGCTCTGCGGCATCCCCATCGAGTTGCCATCTCCCAACCACAAACACAACCTGCTGCTTCCTCATCCAATGACCAGAGCTCCCCTCATGCCTCCTCTTCTTCTTCATCTTCCTATTCGTATGCTCAGCTGCTGCATGACTCCTATTTCCTTTCTCTACGTCTGTTCGGCGAGGAGGCTAAGGAGGAGCCGACGAAGGAGAAGAACGGAAGAAGGGAAGGTGCACCCCAGAGAGTGGCCTTCTTGTGCCCCGCTGACTATTCCTATGTCATGACGCAGTGGGCCATTTGGAGCGCTGCTGCCATCGCTGTGCCCGTTGGTAAAGTGCCTATTCTTTTTGTTCTTGTTCTTCGTTATCCTTCTCTTCGTCATTCTCTTCACTTCTCTTCGTCGTTCTCTTCTCTTCTCGTTCTCTTCATCGTTCTCTTCTCTCCATCGTTCTCTTCTCTGTGTCCTCTGTTTGATTTCTTCTGTTTCTAGTTCCCTAGCTCTCTCTTCTTACTCTCTTCTCTCAGCTCATTTCTCATTGCTATCCTCTCTGTTTCTCTCTTTGTTCATTCTCTGTTCTCGTTTATAAAAAGGGGTGAAGCATCCTTTGCCCGAAATAGAGCATGTGTTGAGAGATTGTGACGCTTCTGTGTTTGTTTATCATCCTCAGTTTGCCGCTGTCGCTGACAACCTGCGCACTCGTTTTGCTCATATACGATTCTTGCCCGTCACAACACCTCTCCCTTCCGATCTGGTGCTCTGCTCTCATCTCTCATCTCCATCTCTCTCTCTCTCTCTCTCTCTCTCTCTCACTGCTCCCCTGTCTCTCTTCTATCTCCTCACACTTTCTTGCTTCTCACTCTTTCTCTCTCTCCTCATCATTGTTTTTATCTCTGTTGTCTTATGTCCGTTTTTTAACTTTCTTATCAGAGTATACATCCAACAAAAGTCTTTGATATAAACATGGAAAATGGAGCCTCAATCATTTACACGAGGTTTGTTCTTTCTATTGTTTTATTTGTTTGACAGTGATCAAAGCTAACAAAGCAACGTGTGTTTAAGTGGGACCACAGGTAAACCCAAAGGAGTATTAACAACGCATGCAAATGTTGAAGCACAAGTAGCAGCTCTTACTAAAGCATGGCTGTGGAGCAAAGATGACTCCATTTTAAATGTTTTGCCATTACATCACGTTCATGGAATCATCGCTGTAACTAATGATTTCTTGTCGCTTATTTCTTGTCGTTTCTGTCTTGTTGTTTCTGTCTTTCTTGTCTTTTCTTACTTTCTTGTTGTTTCTTTCTTTCTTTCTTCTCTTTCTCACTCACTCTGTCTTTCTCTCTTGCTCTCGTTCATCTCTCTTCGTTATCATTCTCGTTTCCACTGAAACATTGATTTTCCAAACCAAAAAGGTGGTTACAAGTGCGTTACATTCAGGAGCTCGTTGTGAGATGATGCCATCGTTTGATTCTAAAGCGGTTTGGCAGCGGTTCATGGATTCTTATAAGGACTCACCTTCTCTCAGCCTATTTATGGCAGTACCTACTATCTATTGTAAGGAGCTCATTTGGGAGCGGTATCTCTCTCGTTTTTACTCTTTCTTCATTTTTTTTTTATTTGTATAGCACGTTTGTTGGACGAGTACAGAAATATGGATGCAGAACAACAGAGCAAAGCATCAGAGGCATGCAAACAGTTCCGATTGATGGTTTCTGGCTCAATGGCTTTGCCTGGTAATGTTTCCTATCCTTTCTAGATTCTTTGTTTTTGAATATCTAACTTGGAGTTTATCATTGAGTAGAGGTTGTGATGAAGGAATGGGAAAAAGTAAGCGGCCACATACTACTAGAACGTTACGGGATGGTAAGTATCTTTTTGTTCATCTGTAGCGCTCTGTTTCATTCACCATGCTCATTGCTTCTTTGTTTCCTCTCTCTCTCACTCATTTCTCTCTTCTCTCTCTCTCTCTGTATTTATCTCTTCAAAACACAAATATTAGCAGTCTGAATTTGCGATGGCCATATCGAATCCAGTAAATGGAACTAGGAAACCAGGTTGTGTTGGCAAACCGCTTCCTGGATATCAAGTTCGGATTGTTCCTGCAGAACATGAAGGCAACAACAAAGACAAACCTACTTCTTCCAACGAAGGAGAGCTTCAAGTAAAAGGAGCCGGTGTATTTAAGTGCTATTGGAATAGGAAAGAGGCAACAGCGGAAAGTTTTACACCAGACGGATGGTTTAAGACTGGAGACATTGCTGAATATGCAGATGAGGAAGGCACCATTCGGATATTAGGTAGAGCCAGTGTTGACATTCTCAAGAGTGGTATTGTTATTTTTTTTGAAAATTCCGTTTCGTCTTTCTCTCTCTTTCTCTTTCTCTTTCTCTCCTCTCTCTCTCTCTCTCTCTCTCTCTCTCTCTCTTCTTTCCTCTTCTATTGGTTGTCTTTTTGTTACCTCTAATGGGCTTTCTCTTCTTTGGACTAAAGGCGGGTATAAGATAAGGTAAGCTCCGTCTCTCTCCCTCCCTCTCGCTCGAGGACAGTTTCGTGTACCTCTTATCTTTTTGGATAGTGCTTTGGAGGTTGAACGTGTTTTGTTGGAGCATTCTTCTGTGACTGAATGTGCTGTTATTGGCCTTCCAGATACTGCTTTAGGTATATTGTGCATTTGATCTTTGCGTCTTTTTTGTTCTGCTGACTCTCTATCTTTCATCAGGCCAAAGAGTCGCAGCAGTGCTCGTTTTAGATTCTAAAGTAGACAACTTTCTTCCTTTCTCTTCCTCACTCTCTCTCTCTCTCTCTCTCTCTCTCTCTCACCTTATTTGAAATAGAAGGATCCAAAGAATGCAGTTGAAAATTTGAAATTGTGGCTGAAGGACAAGCTGTCTACCTACAAGTCGCCACGAAGTTATTTCGTGCTTTCTTCAGCAATCCCTCGCAATGCCATGGGTATGCACACACCCTTCGTTTTCACAATGCACACTGTTGTCTCTTTTCTTAGTTTCTCACTATCTACTGTCTTGTTTTCCTCTTCGCTCTTCGCTCTTCGCTCTTCTCTCTTCTCTCTTCTCTCTTCTCTCTTCTCTCTTCTCTCTTGCTATCCCACTGCGTTCTTATCTCACCAACAGGCAAGGTTAACAAGAAAGATCTGCTCAAGTTCATTCAAGAAAATCATGACGAGCTCTTCGTTATTTAGAGCCAACAGCATAAACTCCAACAAGTCTATAAAACATCTTCCCTAGCTAAACTACAAGGTGTTATCGTTGGTGTTGTTTACTTATCCTTCTTGTAGCCACCCTTGCTGACGGGCAAGTAGGCCCTGGCCTCGTGCAACTCCCTCTCCAACCACCACACCGCTCCCTTGGGCAGGCTGTTCTTGGCCTTCTCCAGGTACGCCTCCGCCTCTTCCAACTTGGCCCTCGCTTCCTCCACCGCAGCCTCCGCTGCCGCCTTGGCCTCCTCGCTCTGCTGACGCGCCCTCTCAGCCTGCGCCCTGGCCGCTTCGCTCTGACGACGAGCCTCCTCGGCCTCTGCTCTGGCGGCAGTGGCAGCGCTGGCCGCTGCCTCCGCCTCCGCTCTGGCTTCAGCAGCGACCTGAGCAGCTCTGTCGGCCTTCTTCACGGCAGCCTCTTGGGTGATCTTGGCGCGACGCAAGGGCAAAGGGTCCTCTCCCAGGTGTTGGGCCAACTCGTTCTTGGCCTTGTTGCGAGAGACCAGACCTCCCTCCTCGCTCGCTCTCTTCAGCTCTGCTGTCTTGTTGTTGTACGCCTCCTCTTGCGCTTGCAGCTCCTTCAGCGCTGCTTCCAGCTCCTCCTTCGCCACGCGCAGCTCCTCCTCTCTGGATACGGCATCAGCCTCGCGGGCTTTAGCATCGGCTTCCCTGGCCTTGGCATCGGCTTCGCGTGCCTTGGCATCAGCTTCACGAGCCTTGGCGTCGGCCTCGCGGGCCTTGGCCTCCTTGAGGGCGGCAGCGGCCTCGTCGGCACGGGCCTCGGCCTCACGGAAGGCGGCCTGCACCTGGTCGAACATGCGCTGCGCCTTCTCGATCTCCTCCTTGCTGCCCTGAGGGGCGTTGACCAGGAAGTGCCAGTCCACGTCGAAGCGGAAGATGAGGAGGTGGATGAGCGGGACCAAGCGCACCTTGGCCCCGATGGCCCCGGTGGAGCGCAGCTTGTCCCTCATCTGCTGCACGGTCATGGTCTCTTGCAGCTTTTCCAGGAAGCGGTGGGCCTGCAGCTCGTCCAGGGCGCAGCCTTGGTCCTTCTTGGCCAGGTCCAGCTCGGCGCAGAGGTGCTTGAACTTCCACAGCCGCTCCGCCTCCTCCTTGGCAAACTCCTCCCAGAAGGCGTTGAGGAACCACACCACCTGGTCCTTGTACGTCCTGCTCGCCAGGTCCTCCAGCTTCTCCACGTCCGTAGCTCCGGATAACTCTGAGGCCATTGCGTATTGTTTTTTTTTGTTTTGTGTCGGTGTTACTGTGCTTCGCGGTGGTTGTTGGTTGTTGTGACTAGGTTGACTCTCAGAAGAAAGAAAAATAAGAGCCCAATTTTTTTATTATTTTTTTTGTTGTTATATTGATGTCGACAAAAATCATCACCTTATATTACAAAATTAATTACATTCCAGTCATTCCCAAAATAACTAACATATTTGTCATTTATAAAATTCTGATCCCAGCTAAATTCCACAAAATAAGAGAGGAAATGCGGTGGAAGAGCAAGCCTGCCGATGAGACGAAAGAGAGGAGCCAAGCGTGTTGTTGTTTGATGGAAGAGTTGCTCCCGGACGAATTGGTGGTCCACCTGTTCTCCTTTCTCCCTGAAGGGATGGTGCCGGTCGCTGCTCGCACCTGCAAGCGATGGTTCTCTTGTTGCGCACCCCCGCAGCGGAAACGCCTTCATGCCTCCATTGCTTGCAGCGGCAGTGTGGCCCTCTTGGAGTGGTCCTTGGACAACGGTTGCGCCCTCGACGAGGCGCTCTGTGCGCATGCAGCCAAACAGGGCAACCTGGAATTACTTCAATGGCTAAGAGCGAAGGACAAGAAGAACAACACGCAGAAGAAGAAGGAGAAGAGGAAGAAGAAGAAAAAGAAGACAGGGCAATGTCCTTGGGACGAAGAGACGTGCAAGCAGGCCGCTCAGGGGGGACATTGGGAAGTGCTTCAATGGGCAAGAGAGAATGGCTGCCCTTGGAATGAGAAGACCATAGTAGCTGCTGCGGCTCTTCATGGACATCTTCACATCCTTCAGTGGGCAACCTCACAAAAGGACCATCCCCTGGATATATTGGAGGACTCTGCGCTCTGGCCCTTTACATGTGCCACATTTGGAGGCCACCTGCACGTGTTGAAGTGGCTGCAACAAGAGCTTATGCAACACCAACAACAAGAAACAATGAGGGACATAAGACCCTGGAATGAGTGGGCTTGTTACTTTGTGGCTACACGACAAGGACATCTGCACCTGCTGAAATGGTTGAGAGAGCAAGAGGACTCGCCTCCATGGATCCCAGCGGTTTGCACCGTAGCAGCCTCCGAAGGCCAACTGGAGATATTACAGTGGCTGAGAAGCCAAGGCTGTCCTTGGGACGAGAAGACGTGCAGCAGCGCAGCGAGTGGAGGACACTTGGAGGTGCTGAAGTGGGCCATAGCGAATGGATGTCCTTGGAATGTACAGGAGACCAACAGAGCTGCTATGCTGAAAGGACACCATGAGGTTGTCCAGTGGCTGAACGAGAAATGAAAATGACTATATCTGCCACCCTTGCTCCGCACTCCATTACATGGATTCCTGCAAGTTGTTTTTGGAGATCTGCCGCATGCTCTCTCCCTTTGACCAGAAGCAGAGTAACCAGCCTCAAAGATAAAATGCTCTTTAAAGAGGACGTTAGCCAAGTTTGCAAGAAGAAATAATAGCAAGAATAAACTCACGAATATCGAAGTGCGTTGGAGGAGTTCTCTGGCCAGGGCAAAGACCCAAACGCCATAACGAGGGGATTAGAAAAGGTTGCAATAAAGAAGGAGAGCTTGAGCGGAGGAGCTGGAGGGCATATACTTAGTTGGCCAATGCAATTACGTGCGTGTTGTTCTGTTTGTCCTTCGCTCTCAGCCATTGTTGTAAAAGACCGCTCTTAACACAACAAGTGCTTCGTGCCGTTTTATAAGTGCCCCAAGCGGCACCGACCATCAGGAGAAAGCCTAACGTACGGCTTTATTGATGGGATATTGGGACGTATTCGTCTTGCTGTTCATGGCAAAAGGATGGAGCAATCAGTGAGAAGAGACATCAGCAAAAGAAAAGTGAGAAACAGAAACATGTCAGGATAAGGTTGGCTTTCGTTGTTGTTATTGTTGTTGTTGCTTGAAAGAGGCAACAACTCTATCCGCAGCATCATAGCCAGAAAGCAGAGCTCCATGGGCATACGAATAATACTCCTCGTTGGTTGCTTCCCCGGCAAAAAATAATGCCTCTTCTTTTGCTTCTTCGTCTTCTTCCGCCTCTGCTTTTGCATGCGATGGAGAGAAGAAGAAAGGAACAGAGCGAGCAAGCTCAGAGCATTGCTTTGCGGAGGCGCCCAAAGGCAACCAAGTGTATGCTCCAGTGGCACATTCGTCTTGGCCCCATCTCGTTATGAAATGGTCCTTCAAGAGCTCTTTCATCAAAGCTGAAGAATGAGGAAACATTTCGGAGAGAAGCGAGAGCGCGTGGTCGAGAATGAGTTGGTCAGTGAGGTCCTCCATCTCGTGAGCCTCCTCGGCGAAGAGGTACAGCATGAGTATCGGTTGCTCCATTATTTTTTGGAGGTTCAGAAAGGTTGTTTTCTTAAAGTGGCTTTCTGTTTGTTTGTTGGTGGTTAGCTTGAAAGAACAAGAAGCAACGAAAGAGAGAAAGAGTTGACAACTACAAAGAGAACCAAACATGCAAACCGTTGTCAGGAATGTATCCAATGACTTCTGGAAGATCTCCCCAAAACGGGCGTTCAAAACAAAGAAAGACCTTGTTGCACAAACCCCATCCGATGCCTTGGATGGCCTCTCGCTTGCTCTCGGGCAAGTCAGGTTGAAAACGTACGCTTCCGTTGCGCAGAATGCCTAATGGCAACGTTACCACCGCTCTCTCGCATTCTACTTCCAACCCTTGCTTTGTCTTTACCCGAACTATAAATGTGTTATAGCAACTCAAAAGAACAAACATGAACAGAAACATAAAAAGAAAGAACGAATACCCAAAGGTTTAGTTTTAGAGCAGGAGTTG